>JAJHUR010085276.1:0-19524 GCA_027495735.1 Lutjanus campechanus | reverse complement strand
CAATCGTGACATAATGTCCCATACCGTATCAGTCTCAGGAGATGATTGGGGTATGAAGAACTGTGACACTGACGCTTGGGTCTTCTGCGTTCTTACGCATTGCGCCAAGGATGTGCCTCTTCCTACTCACGTCTGTACTTGTACAAGTGTTTTCACTTTTGAGGACGTGGTGGAGGTTCGGGTGTAGTGGACATTTTTAAAAGGCGCGGGTGTTGTGAGCAGCGCCGGTGTGTGGTGTCTGTCTCTAGGCAACCGTGACAGCAACACACGCAGGCAGCCAGGCACAGAGGACAGGAGCGGAGGTCCTGCGTAGATCCCGCCACGACAATTTTGCTGGCCTTAGTATTTCCTGTGTTTTATTTTGTTCATTATTGTTAGATTTAGTGTTGATGTGTATGTGACAGACATGTGTATTGGACATTTATGAAAATACGGAACAAATCGCGTCCCGTATTGGTTCAATACTGGACGCAACATTTAATTGTCAATTAAAGGACGATTCCGTATTTTACGGGACGGGTGGCAACCCTAGGTGGAGGCGTGCTGAATTTTTTTCGCATCTGAAGGGGAGCATGCCAGAAAAAGTTTGGGAACCACTGCACTAGAAGAAAACAAGCTAGAGAGGCTAACAAACGGCAGGATGCTAACTCAACTAACATTGCACTGATACAGGACTGTACTGACAGCAGAGATGGGTCCAAGTCATTGTTTTGCAAGTCACAAGTAAGACTCAAGTCTTTGCACTCAAGTCCAGAGACCCAAGACAAGACAGACAAGTCCCGAGTGAATTCCAAAGTTTGAGTTGTTGTTTGTGTGTATGTGTGAGAGTAAAAACAGTCCCAGAGAGGTTAAAGGCAGTAGTTGAAGCAAAAAGACAAAGCCTGAGACAAAACAACATTTAGAGAGAAGGACAACAGGAGGACAAGAGGAGGAGTGAAATGAGGAAAAACCACGAACTGACCAGTCTGGTGACGAGGGGAACCCCGAAGTGCCAGAAGTGCTCGTTGAGCAGCCCGCTGTACACCACGTTACCAAACAGAGCAATGGTTCCTGGTTTGCACAGACCACTTCCTGGCTTGGTTTCTGCAAAATAACACAGACATGGTTCATTAATGAAAATTATAATACACTATACAGTATGTACATTTCAAACAGTGAGAAGTTAGGTTCCTCTTCACATTGTAAAGAATAATCACCTGGATTAGTTTTCAGTGCAAATAATACTACTCTACTCTGAAATCAGAGAAATTTGACTTTTTTTTTGTTAAAGAACTACACAAACCAATTAATTGATTATCAAAATAGTTGGAGATTGATTTAATAATTGATTGATATCACGATCTATCGATCATTGCAGCTCTAATTCATATCCATATAATGTATTTGTTTACATCACACCCAACAGACCACCTCACACCTGCAAACACACACACACAGGCAAGGTTTGTGCATGATAAGGCAAGAAAAACCACAAGAGCAAACAAGGTATAAACACTGCTGCTCTGCCTCTGCTCTTTTCTGATTTAAGTTGCAGAGTAAAAACTGTGGGCCATTAAAGCATCACTTGTGCTTTTGGGTTGAGCTAAAACAGCAGAGCAGTCAAACCAGGCCAGGCCAGGCCAGGCCAGGCCTGGATCGGCCGGGGAACATTACAGCCTGCCAGGCTTTATGGATGCGCTGCTGTCTTTGAAACTGCACTCCTGAGTCTGTCTGCAGCCCGGACTGTCAGTCACTCACACTACTTCCATTCTTCTTCTCCGGTTTCATTCACTAGCATGTCATCTATTCTCTCAGCCCCTCCTTTTTCACTCTTCTTCACTCTGACTTCCTTTTTCACTCCCTTTCCTCCTTTGGAACTCCCTTTTGTTCCTGCCTGTGGCCATCATTTCTTCTTCACATCTTTTTCTCGTCCCCTCTTCCTCCTTTGATATGGTGTTTTTGAGACAATGCAGATACATTTACATTTTAAATTTTGTTGCAACATTCAGGACTTTAATATAGTCCATTTTCATTTTCACAAACAAGATGGATTTTCTTTCAAATGCATACTAATGAGTATTTTTTCCTACTGAATCACTTTAATGTTATTGCTCAGAAGACTTATTTCCTCTGTGAGAATCTGTAAAGTTTCATCTCATATCAGCTTGGAACACTTTTCTTTCACTTCAGCACTTTTATTTACAATTTAGATAAACAACAAATTTAAGTTTTTAGGTCTTTTTTTAAATATATGTTGTTGATTCTAATATGATCATTATACTGATTAGTGTTTATAGTGGTCTTTTGCTTATGAAAGATAGAAATACTTCATTTCTGATTAGCAGAAAATGTGTGACAGCAGTAACACCTTTAATGGAAAAATTTACCATGTTGTATTTTATATTATATCCAGTCTCTCATTTTGTGTGCCTTCTTTGGGATTGTTGCAGTCTAAAATGCATGAGTTCACGGCAGCTTTCCTAAAAAAAAAATTGCAATGCATGTTGTGATACTTTTTGGTATTTTTTGCAATGAAATTGTGAGACCAGGAGAAAATTGCAAAGTTGCATTTTTTTGTATAATTCATTAAAAATCAGAGGCAACTTGTTTCAGGGGGAATAAAACGAGAGTTATGCATGTAACTACGGTTCTATGAATTCTGGATGACCGCCAGAGGCAATGCTTAACACTGAATGATATCTGTCTTGCGCTTCCGCAGGTCGAGAATTTAATGTCAACAAAGTCACATGTGACCTGGGATGACGTCGGACATAGCTTATATAAGCCCACGTCATCATGGCGAACGTCCCTACAGAATCTTCTCACCAGATTCTGAGTGACAAAGAACTCTGGCAGTCATCCAGAATTCATAGAACCGTAGTTACATACGTAACTCTCGTTCTATTTCATTCTTCCTGACCGCCAGAGGCAGTGCTTAACACT
Organism: Lutjanus campechanus; assembly: GCA_027495735.1. Taxonomy (NCBI): domain Eukaryota; kingdom Metazoa; phylum Chordata; class Actinopteri; order Lutjaniformes; family Lutjanidae; genus Lutjanus; species Lutjanus campechanus. The sequence goes on along the minus strand of JAJHUR010085276.1, from coordinate 16,602 downwards.
GGATGACTACTACCAACATAGTCACGAGGAATCCCACCTCACTGAGGACAGTCAGAGGGTTCCCAAACCACTGGATGGGGAGCAGCAACGTTGACCCTGTAAAAAACGAGCAAAGGTGCACAGTGTAGCCCAGGTGGCTGCAGCACAAATCTCACCAAGAGGCACACCCCGTAGCACTGCTCAGGAGGTGGAGACACTCCTGGTGGAATGGCCCCGAACATGAAGAGGCAAAGGCAGCCCCTTTGACCCGTATGCTTCCTCAATCACCCCAACAATCCACTTGGAAAGCCTCTGTTTGGACAGGGAATGTCCCTTCCTATGGCCTCCATGGCAGACAAACAGACTATCAGAGCAGCGGAAGCCAGCCGTTGCCTGTATATAATGCCTCAACGCCCTCACTGGACAGAGCAACTCCACTGAACCAGTCCCCCTACCCTGTAGGTACGAGGGGTCGTAGGCAGCCAGCTCAATGACCTGATTACAGTGAGCAGGCGTCAACCTCTTTGGGAAGAAGGACGGATTAGGCCAAAGGGCCACCCCATGCCATCTGAGTTCCAGCGCATACATGTCCCACTCACCGACAAGGCGTGAAGCTCTCCCACACGCTTTGCCAATGCCATGGCCAGAAGAAAAGCGACCTTCGCTGACAAGAATCCCAGCTCTGCCCGCTCCAGAGGCTCAAAGGGGGGGAGACGAAGGACCTCCAGCACCAGAGGCAGGAACCCATGACGGAACCCTGGCGATCTGCGGGGGTTTTGCCGCTGGGCTCCCTTAAGAAAGCGGTTCACCAGAGTGTGAGACCCCACAGTCTGTCCACCCACTCTACCATGTCTGGCTGAAATCGCAGCCACATAGACCTTCAAGGTGGAGGCAAAAAGCTTCCTATCCAACAAGGACTGCAAGAACCGCAGTATAACCGGAACAGAGGTACTCTCAGGAACCTCTCCTTGAACACTACACCAGTCCAAAAAAATCTTCCATCTATTAGCGTAAAGCGTCCTGGTGGAAGGTGCTCTGGAGTCCATAATGGTCCGGACTACGGCCTGGTCACAAGCCTCTAGGAGTGGGTCAGGCCCTTCAGGGGCCATACCCATAGCTGCAGTCACTCTGGGCCTGGATGCCAGATGTGACCCCCCAGTTGCGAGAGCAGGTCCCATCTCCAGGGCAGAGACCATGGAACTCCATCCAAAAGCCTGTACATCATTGGAAACCAGGGCCTCCCCGGCCAATTCGGGGTAACCAACAGGAGCCTGTGGTTGCTCTGCTGCACCCTGTCCAGCATTACCGCTATCAGCGGAAATGGTGGAAAGGCATAGAGGAGGCAATCTGGCCACGGTTGTGCCAGGGCATCCTGTCCCAATGGACTCGACGTCTCAATCAGTGAGAACCAAAGGGGGCAGTGGGTCAAGGCCTCCGAGGCAAAAAGATCGACCTTGGCCCTCCCATACCTGCACCATATTTCCTCCACCACCTCTGGGTGGAGTCTCCACTCCCCTGAGGGAGGCTTCTGACGGGAGAGAAAGTCTGCCACCACATTCCGTGGCCCCGGCAAGTACATGGCCCTGAGGCTGGCAAAGCAAGGGTAAGCCCACACAACATTGTTGGTGCCCCCCTGACGATTGATATGGTAGACAGCAGACTTGTTGTCGGACTGTACAAGAACATGCTTGTCCCTCAAATATGGAAGGAATTCGCGGAGCGCCAAGTGTACAGCGCGGAGCTCCAGTACATTGATGTGCTGTGTCATCTGCTCCGCAGTCCAGAGCCCCCTCACTGTTCTGTGTTGCCATACCGCCCCCCACCCCGAGGCTGAAGCATCGGTCATCACTACTTCGCGACGAGTGGGAATCGAACCCAGGGAGATTCCCCTGGCCAGATATGCCCTGCTCCTCCATTGACGTAACGCCAGGAGGCAGCGACTGGACACCCTGACCCTCCTGGACCTGTGCAACCATGGATCTAGATGGAGGCCATTGGTCCATACATGGAGGGGCCACAAGAACAGAAGGCCTAGCGGCACCACTGACATCTTGGACGTCAGCATACCCAGCAGTCTGAGAAAAAGGCCATATTTCAGTGTCTTGTTCAGCTGGAAACGGTGGAGAAGGCTGAGTATAGTCTCCACCCGCCGCAGGGAAGGGGAGACCAGCATCTGGCGGGAGTCTAGAGTCAGATCAAGGAACTCTATTGCCTGACTAGGTGTGAGGCAATTCTTTGCTGAATTGATGGTAAGACCCAACTGTCACATGACGAAGAAGGGCTGCTGTATCCTGCTCTGCTAACTCCTGGGATGGAGCACAGATCAGCCAGTCATCCAAATATGGGAGTATCTGCATACCCCTGGCCTGCAATGGGGCCAGTGCTGCCCGCAAACACCTCATGAATACCCGTGGAGCGAGGGAAAGACCGAATGGGAGCACCTTGAATTGATAGGCCTTGCCCTCATAGGCGAAGCACAGATACTGCCTGTGGCGTTGCGCTATAGGCACGTGAAAATACGCGTCCTTCAAATCGATTGATGTGAACCAACTGCCCTGCATCACAGCTTGGAGCACATCCGCCGTGCGCAGCATGTGGAAGGGCAACACTTTCAGAAATTTGTTGAGCCCTCGTAAGTCCAGTATAGGGCGAAACCCACCCTCCTTTTTTGGAATCAGAAAATGAACTGAGTAGAACCCACCTTGCTGTGTCTGAGGATCTACTCCTTCAATGGCGTCCTTCTCCAGGAGGGTGGCTATTTCCTGCCTTAGCGCCAGCGCCTTTGCGGGATCTCTGACCGTGGTCAACCTGATCCCGCTGAAGATTGGGGGCTGGCGTCGGAACTGAAGATTGTACCCTTGGGAGAGCATGGCCACCACCCAAGGGTCTGTGCAGCTTCCCCAGCAGCTGAGGTGCTGCTGGGTGAAGCGTCTGACAACTGGTCCCGGGCCCTAAGGGCTTGCCGCCCTGGCCCTTTGGGTCTCTGGGGGGGCAATAACTAGACCCCCGACCCCTCTGTGCCTGAGATGCTGACTGTGTGGGGGCACGGCGACGGCGATTGGGCCGCTCAAAGGTTTGTACTGTCCTTGGATAGCCACTGTGCCGAGCTGGGAGCCGGGGGCGACCAGAGCCGTAACCCTGGGATGGCTGCTGCCTAAGCAGGGGTGCAGGACCCTGAAGGCTAGCAAACTGCTGCCGAGCCTGGGTTGCCTGGAATCCCCGCTCCAAGGCCTGCTGCGCTGCTGGCCCAAACAGCTCCCCCGGAACTACAGGGAGAGTGCGGAGGGTCCTCCAGCCTGGCTCAGACAGGGGGGACTGGGCAAGCCAAACCTGGCGGCAAGCCAGCGTAAGTATAGACATTAGCCTGCCGAGCTCCCTAGTCATGAGGGCAAATGCCTGCAGAGAGGCATCACTCAGGGTCTGGACGGAAGCATCCATGCCCGAGGATTGCAGAGACTGGGACAGGGCCAGGATCAGGTGTGTAAGAGAGTTCCCAATACGGCCCATGCATGCTGCCGTATTATAACACTTCAAGTAGTCATCTGTAATGCGACACTGCGGCCTGGGACAGTAAATTGCTTACTCTAGAGCGGAAGTATTCCTCAGTAAGAGAGCCGACCACAGCAAATTACCAAATCAACAACCAAAAGAAAAACAACTCCCGCCCCGTTAATCTACAAAATAAGGGGGAGTGACAATATACCTACATGTGGCACTAGGCAAACAAAAAGACTTCCCGCCCACAAGCAAAACCACTCGACGGGGAACCACTGTCATACAATCAACACAAAGACATAAATGCCTGAACGAGCGAAAGCACTCGCCAGGGAGCAACAACATAGCCGCTAGCTATAACCAAGCTAGTCACTACAGACGGCAAACTAAAGAAGCCCGCTGAACATCGCCAGCGAAAATGCTGAACACAGCAGCAAACTCAAAAGGTGACCCGAAAACAGGCCCCATCAACAATGATAACTCACTCCAAAGCTAACGAGAAATACTCACCCTACCAGCCCTGCTCCAGAGCCGGCAAATTCGTTAGCTTCTCTCAAGCCTCCGCTCCGAATCCATACAGGACGGCGAAAACACCGGTCCGCTTGACAAGATTAGAGCTCCAGAGAGTAGCCATACTCCAGTAATCGCAGCCCTTGGAGGACGGGACCGTAGCTCCAACTGGTTGGTTGCAGGGCTCCAAGCGAAATATGAGTAGGCTAACTGTTCTTTCGATCCAACCTGCATGTGCATATCACCTGCGAGAAGATACAAGGGACATTCGCCGTGATGACGTGGGCTTATATAAGCTAAGTCCGACGTCATCCCAGGTCACATGTGACTTTGTTGACATTAAATTCTCGACCTGCACAAGCGCGGTCGTTCAGTGTCAAGCACTGCCTCTGGGGGTCAGGAAGAATGAAATAGAACCAGTGTTCTCAGTGTTCTAACTAACCTTAACAAAAAGGCTCAGAGTTAGAAAAATTATAAAAATGAAGAAGTTCACCTGAGGGGTGTAGGACAAGTACAAGAAGTACAACAACAAATGTGTTCTTTTCGCTACCTGTGACAAAATAAAAATATATATAAATGCAAAAAATAGTGAAACATAAAACAAAATATTGAGTGGGTTCAGTGAGATGTACATGTATTATGTTTGTGCAGGGGACTGCTGTGATTGGTGAAACTCACAGGAAGTTATGATGACTGGTCAAATTTGCCTAAAACTAGCAGAGTTTGGACAAAATTGCAAGGTTGTGCAGAATTCACAGGAACTGTCTGAATTTGCGTGAATTGTTGCAATCACAGCTTCCTGGAGGGACTGTATATTACATTTTCATACAAGAGAAAGTGGTGGCAGAATTAAATTGATTCCACGCTCCAAGAGAGTCAAAGAATTTACAATTTACAACATCCTATGACATAAAAAATGTTTCTGAAAACATTTTAGAACAGGTTGAAGTAGGGGCAACTTGCCTCTTTTGGGCTTGTTTCCATAGACCTGAAGAAATCTAGCAACACTGACGGCAGAGCAAAGGATGTATCTAAGAGTGACATGCTGGATGCACAGAGCAACTTTGTGTTGAAACAGTGACGGACACTGGATGATAACCCTCATCCCTGAAGTGTCTTTGTTAGTTTCTGTCTGTTTCTGCACATTTGGCAACAGGAGAAGCAAACCGGACTGAAACTGATCACTGGTCCAGCCACAGAGTCGAGTGAGCAACACTATGGGGAACGCAGTGAAGTGCTGTCCACATTTTATGTCTCAGAACATTTACTGGTGCCACCTGAGATTGAATAGCAATGGTCTCTGCAAACTGAACAAACAGTAAATCACCTGCAGGAACAAATGTTTCAGTACATTCAAATAAACAAATCAGATGTCAAATAAACCACTCCAACAGCTTGGCATGAGTGAAGCCTGTATTTGGACAACCACGAGAGATAAGCAGCTTCCATGAGCTACAGGCCACCGACTGAATGGATGTGAAGTGTCAATCTGCAGATGTAATTACAGTAGAACCCATAATGCTAAATGTGATTGCAGTGTACAGCAGTGAATGATGAGAGCAGGTAAATGAAGCTCTCCTCCAGGTCTCACTGCACCAGCTCTTCCTCTGTGCCATGATCTGGACTTGGCTGCTTTCTCCTGGCTCCACTTAGAATGGGCATATCTTACATTCCATCACTCTAAGTAGTTTGGCACAATCACACACACACGCGTGCACACACACACACACACACACACACACACACACACACTCATGGTTGAGGCCTGTTGGCTTGGTTCTGGCCTGGTTCTTTGGCAAGTGTGTATCTGCTAGGCTTGCATCCCAGCCATCGCCCCATGGGTTGTGAGTGTGTATGAGAGAGACAGAGAGAGGGAGATTACTGCTCAGTCTGCTACCCCACTTGGCTCACCTGACGCTGATGGCAAGAATAGAAGGACAGGAGGAAAAGAAAATATGAGCTGGGCATATGGAGATGTTTGGAGGCCTGGGGTCTTAGAGCCAGTCTCACTTAAACACACACACACACACACACACACATTTACACACACACACACACACACACACACACATTTACATGGTCTGTCATCTTTAGAGTTGGATGTGCACAGTACACTCCCACTCCAGATCAATTTATCACCTTCACTCCTCCTGTGTTCAGAACCACTCTTTCTCTTTAAGCAGTAGCTCACTTCCCAGTATTTATCACTCTCCACTCCCCTGAGGCCTCTGAGCACCAAAACCCAATCCACTGGGACTGTGTGCATGTGTGTAAGCAAGAGAAAAAGAGGGGAGGCATGAGAGAAAGGGAGAGGGATAAGAAACGGCAAAGACAGAGGCCTCAGTGGTGGCAGAAAGACCAGTGTCAATATGTGCATCTTTAAACTGTGTCACTTTGACTCCTGCACCATCAAATCAGTTCCCCAGGGTGAAATATTGAACCAACTGCATTTCTGTGCACATATAGTAATAACAATTAGCAGTCATGAAAATTGGTATTGACTCATATATTTGTCATCAAAGCAGCAGAGAATGTAATATAGAAGACCAAGATGGTGTCACAGTTGGCTGCCTCAGTGTGTTTTGGTTAGAGGATGATGAACATCAGGGTAACAACACCAGGAGACTTTTCTCTTTTCATTTGTGGACTTGTTGGACTTTCTGGTCAAAGATGCGCCGACCTTTGTTCATTCAATGAAATGCTGAAGGAAGGGGAGACATGCTGGTGTGTGCTCGGCACACCACAGAATATTTCTCTCCAACGTACATTTATCATGCAGCAAACTGGATGAACTTCAGCTACTGGTGTGGGGAAACCCAGAGACTTTTCTTCATCTTCTGTTTTATGCTTCATGGAGACATGAGGATCAATACCAGACTCTGCACTGAGGTATTTATATTCACTTTAGCCATGTCATATCATGACTCATCAACCACAACATTAAAACCACTGCCTGGTAAAGTGAATAACATTGACCATTTCATACAATGGGTGAGAGATATTAGGCAGCAATTGAACAGCCAGCCCTTGATCTGTTGGAAGCAGGAAAAAATAGGAGGATCTGAATTAAGGTCAAAATTGTGATGGGTTGACAACTGGGTCAGAGCATCTCCAAAACAGCTTGTCTTGTGGGGTGTTCCTGGTATACAGAGATTAGTATCTCCTAAAGTGATCCAAACAAAGGCAATGGGTGAACTGGTGACAGGGTCATGGACACTCAGGGCTCCCACATAAGAACTATTGTCTATCGCTGAAAGCACCTACAATGGGCAGATGAGCGTCAGAACAGACCAGGGAGCAAAAAGAACGAAGATGGTGGCCTGGTGTTGACAAGGTGTTGACTTGGCCTCCAAATTCCCCAGATCTCAGTTGTGTTGGAACAACAAGGCTGATCTATGGACTTAAACGATCTGCTATTTACAGAGGTGCCAGATACCACAGGACACCTTCACAGGTCTGTGGAGTTCATGCCTCGTTGGGTCAGAGCTGTTTTGGCTGCATGAGAAGGACCTACACAATATTACAATCATTAGGCAGGTGGGTTTAATGTTGTGACTGATCTGTTCTGTTCTGTTGTTACTACTCAACGATGAGTTTACTTTTCCAGATAAAGGGGAAGAGATTCGTCTCTAGAACCTTCATAACCATAGTGACTATAGTCATTCTGTGAGCTATTAGAACTACAAGTCAGTGACAACATATCTCTGACAATGAAGGAAAGTCTCCAAAATGGCACTCAGAAAATCTTCTGGTTTTCTCTCTTTGAATGATCAAAAATTATCCAAAAGAAGATATTTAGCAATACAATACTACTAAATTGTTATTTAATAAGAGAACAGCAATAATGATAAGAAACAGTGATAACTGAGACAAATAATGAATTTTCTTTATTGTGTGGAAGTTAGGCTCTCCAAACACTGATATGCTTTAACAAGAAAAAGGGCAAAGACTGAGCATGACCTGAGCCAGGACTGTCAGTTCAGCTGTACCTTGTTTGGTTAAGGGTTAAAGACTGGATTATTTTCTCAAACATATATACAGACAGCTGTGGACACCACACATGCCTGTTAGTTCTGTTTATACTACTTTCTGAAGTTTGCTTAGAGCAGTGGTTCCCAAACTTCTTCTAGCATGCTCCCCTTTAAAAAGCAGAAAAAAGCACCCCCCCACCCCCTGACCACAATTTGTATCAATCATGAACATTACTGTAGAATGATGATGAAAACAGGTTCAAAAGTTTAATTCTAGTTTCAGTAAAACATCAGCAAACTTGTATTTGTTTAATTTCGCTTCATAAATCATATTCATTCAACACTGTTTCACTCTATATTTCTACCTTGGTCATTGCCCCCACCCAAGGGAGGCCCAGGTTGGGTAACCATTGATTTAGTAGTTTAGCTAGACCGCTCTCCACATCACTCATCACTGAAGAAAGATCTGGCTCCACATACGCACATTCTGCTATAGTCTGTAGTGGCCATGTGGACAAGTCTATGCAGTCACAACAAATTAGGGGTAGGTGGATGTCTGCACAGAGCCTATGTTTACACCCTCTGTTGATGAAATTTACGTCACAACGACTCTTGGGGACCCTCACACTGCAGCAGAACATGAAATGTATAATTCCAGCTTCCGAGGAGGAAAAATATCCAATAGTACCACTGAGATGCTCACTGATGGCATTTCTGAATATTCTAACTACTTCTGATTATCTTCTTTTTCATGTCAGAACTGCATGAAGCTGTCAGTGCCACAACCACCCTCCTTTACCTGCCAACCTTTTACATGCTCTCTACTTTTAAGGTGTTACTTGCAGTTTTTCCTCTGTATGCATATTCCCTGTATCCTTGTGGCAAACAGTGAGTAAACAGTATAAAATGTTTAACCAATGTGGACAGAGGCATATGGTGTGCTCCCAGGCCAATGTAGAGTAATGAAGTTGTATTTGCTTCCTGTTGTTTCGATCTGATTTAACCAATATTTGTACATTCTGAATAATTCAGTGGATTTTCTCCCTGTTGCAAAGCGCCGGGCCTTAAATCTGCATGTATAATTGAACATATTTATGCTAATCTAATTGTTTTACAGTTAGCTGGCTTTGTAGTGCTTAGTCTTCAGAATAAACAGGCGACACAAGGAGAAGCCGGCACAAAGCTTAGCGACCCCTCCCCGTCCCCCCAGCAGCCCCATGGGAATCCTCTCAAAGCAGCTGTTGACAGAGGCGAGCGAGGCGAGGTGATTCCAGACTTGGGAGAGTGGCACATTTTCAATCTCACATAAGAACGGGCTTTGAACCAAAGCGCGTACCATACTGTGTTCACATTATACTGTTTGTGTTTCATGGCAATTCGAGTTAAAGCCTTAATGCCAGTAGCTGAATGCCAAGTTACTTCTGTTGCACTGAGGCACTAGTCGGATTGTGAATGATTGCTAAAAGCCTCTTACTACAAGGAACAGCTTTTCACTATTATGTACTGAATATCTGCACATTCTTGGACAGTGTGTGCATGCATGTTGGCATGGGCTTAGTTAGGAGCATTGTGTTCACTGGGTTACAGCTATCAAGGTGAGACCTGTGATGTCAAATAATTACATTACAAAACAGAAAAGGAAAATAAAAGTGAAAAGTGAAATTTGAGATTCATCATATTCTAGATCACTGGCTGTATTTGGTCACTTGTGGTTTTACAGATTCAGCTGCATACAGCTGGTGTCTTTGTTAACTTTTCTGCCCCTGCCCTCCAGACAGCTTGAGTCCGCCACTGCCTGCAAATGTACATGCATTAATACTTGTGTCTAAACTTGTGCAATTCTTCACATATCAATTTAAAATCTGGGCTCTTCAACACAATCAGGAGCCTCAGGGGCTTTCCTGTTTGCTAACGTGCTGGATAATTGTCAGCAGAGAGTGATGTCCCCCCAGCCTGCTCTCTCCCAACTTTCCCTTTTTCCTCTGCCTCAGCTGACCTTCATGAAAGCTGCCATGTACCTGCTTCCTGGGGGTGGGGGATATTGGACACCTGATGCTGCCCGCAGTCAGAGGGCCATGGTGGGGGGAGGTTGAGCGCTTGGGGGCCCCTGGTCTGGCACGGCTGTGGCCCTGCCGGACCTTGAGGCTGTTGGTAGTGTATCAAAGCCCTGCTGGCCAGGCAGCCAAGCCAGTTAAACAGACAGGAGCAGGCAGACCCACCTAACCAGCTGTCCCAGATGGAGAGCCAAGGCAAGGATGGAGGGAGGAAGCTAGAGAAAAAGGGAGGGATGGTGGAAAAGTGGAGGGAAAAGGTGAAAGGATGGAACAAGGCACAAAGTGAGGATAAAAGGGCTAACAAAATGAAATAAATACTGATGGAAGTTAAGAAGGAGGAAAGTTGGAACAATTAGTGAGGGAGAAAGGACAAAAGGCCCAAAATGGAAAATGGGTTAAAAAAAACAAACAAACAAGAGCAGCAGTTGCTACAATAGTCAGGTGAACTGCAGGCCTGAAGGTAAACTGTAGCAAAGTGAATCAAGGATGTGAAATGATACGAGGCCAGGTACTGCTTGAGAGATTCTTCACACACTCACTCACACACTGGGTGTCATGAAGTCTTGTCTGCAAGGGAATCAGCAGCAGCAGTCCCAGCTAGATCTTATTGTGTTCTCACATGTGGCCTGGAGCCAGTGGCAGACGATTCTTTATCATCGTGCAGAGCATGAGCTGGGACAGCTCGCACATATACTGTACTGTGCTGCGGATAGAACTAGTACTCGTGTGGATTTCACTATTCACTAACGCCCTAACTGAATGCAACACAAGTGAGCGCCAGTCACAAAATGCATTTTTCTCTACGACTGCTGTGCGTTGTTTTGAACTGAAATTTTGTTGGATGCCCTGTGTCTATTCATTGCTGTCGCTTGTTTTGAAAGTGGTGCAAAATGGTTGATTCATAAAGATAAAATAAGGAATTATCTGATGATTGTGATTATCTATGATACCTCCTTATTTAACTAGAAAATCGAAATAAGTTGTCAGCTGGCTGGAGAGAGATCGCAGGGAGCTGCTTATCAAGGTAACTGACCCTCGCTGATGACAGCCTGCTTGCTGCTAGCTAAATTGTATGTCATTTCCAGTAGAAAGCATCTAATATCACAATATAAAATGTGTGTTCTGTTTAAAAAGTACAAATGTAGGAGCAGGTACTCTCTGAATGGTTACATCTCCAGTCTGATCTGGAGTACACAGCTAATCAGTGTTGCAGGGCAGGAAATTCACCTATAAAAAAGGGGACATCTACCAGCCACTGTCAGATAAATGTTTATGGACCATTTATCATTATCATTATTATTTTGTGTCTGAAATCTAACAGCCACTTTTTTATTTTGTGAGCATTTGGCTGACAGTGGTTAAAGAGATAGTTCACCCAAAAGTGAAAATTCAGTCATTATCTACTCACCCTCATTCTGATTGAGGGTTGGCTTTATATTGTTAGTCCACAAAACACTGCTGGAGTTTCACAGGAAAACAGAGTTGCAGAATCTTCCAAACAATGGAAGTGAATGGTGACCAGTTTTCAAACATTAAAAAAAAAGAAAAAAAACAAACATTAAATGCCTCCATACTGCTCGTCTGGTGTAATCCAAGTCTCTGAAAGTCCTGACATGCTGTGTGCACACGTCACACCACACACACGCAGTTCAGACAGGGTGGATGTACACGTGAACATGGCTCCAAGTTAAGGATCTACAGTGAAGATTCAGGCTAAAACATGGTATAAATGACATTTTTAGTCAATTTGGCATGTTGAGACTTTAGGAGACTTGGATTACACCAGATGAGCAGTATGAAGGCATTTTATGTTTTTATTCTGTGGGTTTTTTCACATTTGAAAACTGGTCACTGTTCACTTCCATTGTTTGGTAGATTCTGCAACACTGTTTTCCTGTGAAACTCCAGCAGTGTTTCGTAGAATAAAAAAATAAATATGACCTTCAATCAGCATGTAGGTGAGTGGATAATGACTGAATTTTCATTTTTGGGTGAACTATCCCTTGCACATGGATGCATGCATGCATCATAGGTGCGTTTTGGGATGTAAACAAAGGGCACTGCACCTTTGTCACAGAAAAACATATTTAACAGATTCAGCACGGACTGAGAATTTAACTCTTTGAATAGTATGCTGTTTTTGCTCAGTCTTCACTCCCTTTATTACAGAATAGTGGTACAGCCGCTATATATCTAAGTGAGATATGCCTTATGTTGTTATTCTCCAAATAACTTTGGCTACTCAGAAATGATGTTGATTGGTGGTCACTTTTTATTCATTTTATTAAATAAAAGTTTGGTGCCATTTGAAATTATCTGTACTTGATACCTGCATGTCCACAGGTTTCCAATACACTATAAATGTAATATATAACAGACAAAACAAATCAGCAACACACATCAGATGTCTGTAAACACCACACCAAATCACTCCCAGCATCCGCTGCGATGAGGTCAAAGGTCACTGTCCAGGAGTCAGTGGATGGATTGAGGGAGATCAAGGTGGACATTTAAATCCGACACCAGAGACAGAGGTTACTGTCTCCCTTCTGTGCCTGGAGGGTTCCATACTCCAATTCCAACCAGCTCCATTTGACCAGTTCAAGACTGTGAGATGCAACTGAAAGCTTTAAAACACTAGTAAGTGGACTAAGTGGATGAAATTGTTTTATTGCATAACAAGTTTGATGTTGCTATGGGCTGTGTGTGATGTAACAGTGTGCACTGGTATATACAAGTGGTGGAAAGAGGACTGAAATTCTGTACAAGCACTGTTACATTGCTAAAATGTTACTCAATTACAAGTAAAAGTACTGGTCTTCGAAATAACTTCAGTAAAAGTACAAAGCATTTGTTGCAAAAAGTACTCAGTGTATAGTTACTTTGAACTGTTGATGTCACAGTCCCCTCTCAAAAGTAGGGTTGCAAATTTGTGGGTTTTCCTGAACCAATAGTTAAAAAGGCTAACAATCGATTAATCATTAATAATTTATAAGAAACAAAACGTTTTTATTCTCTCATATTCAATTTATCTTTTTTTTTTTCTAATTTTAAGTCTGATTTTAATTTTCCTTATTCAACAAAGTCTCCATCAGATAAAACGAATGTCAAATGAGGTGCAATTACTGCCGCGCCTATTGATTAAATATCCATGAATACTTTTTTAATTGATTAAATTCTTAATGGCAGTTAATCGATCAATGATTGATCATAACACCCTTACTACAAATATGTGCTGCTGCAGCATATAGTTTTAGTTTTCATTTGTATGTCTTTGTTTTCATTGGCCCATACGATTAGATCACCTGATTGGCTCCTAAAATGTAGATGAAAGGTTTGACTATGAATTCAAATTGTACTCAGTACTCCACAATTATTCTAAAAGTAACTAAGTAGATTACATCTTGTAATCCATACTTAAGTACAAATAAAAGTTCAGACTTGAAACAATAAAGTACAAGTACCCCCAAAATGACTTAATTACAGTAATTTGAGTATTTGTAATTGGTTACTTCCACCCTTGGTATATACCAAAGTTTATTTTTAACACTATCACTATTACTGTCCTTCAGCTAAGTATTAGTTCTTTCAGTAGCACTATGTTAGATAAACGTACAGTCAGTCTGCTAGTGTGTGTGTGTGTGTGTGTGTGTGTGTGTGTGCACGTGCCAAGTAAGAGCTGTTTTATTAGGCTGCTGTTCACAGCAGCGTGTGGGTGGGTGGGTGTGCATGTGTGTGTGTTTATACCGGAGGGAAGGTTAGTGAGCGTAATTGAATCATATTATTTCCTCCACATGGCTTGTCAAGGCCCTTTTTATGATTTGGAGCTAATCCATAAGGATGCTTAACATTGATTTAACCATGCATTGATAAGATATGCAAGGATGCAGAATGGCAAAAACCTCTCTCAACATTAATATCGCAAAACAAATATTTGGTCACAAAAAGGAGGGGGGGAGGAACCAGTGACTTTTTATCAACCACCGCAAAGTTGCTTCTCTCTAATCAATGAATAAAAAAGAAATATAGCAAAAACAATAACCCAACAGCTCCCGTCCATCTCTGCTGACTGAGTTTCTCTTTGTCTAAGCTCATTTTGACTTTATGAGACGTAACATTCACACAATGCACAGTGGATGTCCATTTTCCAGACTGGCTTTGCACTATGTGTACCTGGACTTCCCTGAACACTACTGATGTACTGATACCAGGTTTCCTGTTGTACAGGTTTATGTGAGAAGATTTTAGCAGATGATTCAACACAGCACCCATTGGTTGAGATGATCAAAATCCCTTTACTGCATTAAAAAGCATCTTAACAGGGCTGTGGATGCTGCAGAAGTGCTGTGTAAATCTCTGCTGTAGTTAGCTAAGATGCTGTCCTAGACACATTAGTCTCCAGATGACTGGCTGGTAATAGAAAACCATAGCAGCTCATCCATGGGCTTTTATTGGCCTTTAAGATTTTCATCAGCAGTTATTAGTAACAGTGCTGACCAATCTACTGCTTGGCTTGATGGTCTGTGAAGTCTTTATTGGCTGCTTCAGATTCTGTGATGAGGAGCACAAGAAGTTTCTGTTTCCACTCAGTGTGTTTCCAAAGACCTGCAGATGGACTGGACTTTTAATTTTTAGGCATTTAGCTGACAACATTATCCAGAGGTGCTGCTTATGTGGGGCTGTAAAATGAGTTTCAGCACCTCAGATGACCTCTGCTGAAAGCACCCACAGCAAGGAGGCCGAAGATTGATGGGCACACAAATCTGGAATTCTGGAATATTTTCTTTTGTGAATTTGGTCACAGTCGGTCTTTGGTCATAGTCAGATCATTCATAAGCACAAATGATGAAGGCCTGACAGTCTTAGAAAATGCTGAAAGACCTAAACTAAATGCAGAGCATATCAAACCTTCTTCATTAAAAAAGGCTTTAATAGACATATTTGAAGTGTTTTATCATAAATGTCATGATGATGATGATGATGATGATGATGATGATCATTATTATTATTATTATTATTATTATTATTATTATTATTATAATAATAATAATAATAATAATAATAATAATAATAATAATAATAATTTATGAATTCATTGTTATTTTCATTGAAACAAAAATTTTAATATTATTCTGATTGCATAGCGCTCATTAACTCTTTCCCCACCAATGACAAGATATCTTGTCAACTGCTGTTTTCACTGCCAGGTGTTAGGGGGCGCTGTGACAGATAATCTTTTCTATTTTTTGTCTGAAAAGTGGATTTTTTTGATGCAACCTACCAACATTCAAGTGCATATAAAAAAAAAAGAATGAATGAAGCCAGAACAAAATGTTTTTTGTGTCTCAAACTGGAAGAGTTGATTACGAAAAACACAGCCAATTGCAAGTAGCATCTAGAGAACATATTTCCTTATATAGAGAAATGGGGGCATGGCATTGCTGAGTGCAAACAGCTGGCACAAGCCTGTCAGTGTAGAATGATTCTGGTTCACTTTCATACACTCTGTGGAAGGAGCAAAACTGGCCAGCATGCAAGTTTTATGAATCAGGTGGTAATGATGCGTGTATACTTATGCACACAGTAAGAACATTTCAGTGCACATATTAGTGAATGTGTCCAATGTGTTATTAGGAAAACTGTAAATTTGTTGAATACGGAGCAAGAAGAAGTTATATGGAGTTAAATGATTTATAATCAGACTTATGGCCGTTTATTCTAGAGGGACACTGAAGAAAGCTATCACTGAAAGAGTTTCTGTAGATTCTGTATGTGCAAGATGTCTGTGTGAACACCACAAAGAAAGGGTGAGAGTCTTTAATGTTCAAACGATGAAGAGGCTTTTTTCTACTGAAGCTGTAGTTCGGCTGTATGAGTGTGAGAGATTGAGCATGTTTCAGCCCTGGTGCCTTCTATGAAACAGATCAATAGTGAACACAGCTGCTCTAATAGAAGAAGCTGTATACACACACTTAAAGAAAAGACACACACATGCACAACTCCACGCTGCCGAGGAGAGCAATAATCTGCAAGGTCAAGGGAGCCGCAGTTGATGTAGTTGGTGATACATACATGTCGTCTGTCTAATGCGCGCTCCAGGGAAATCATTAAATCCATACAACCGGGATGTATGTACATCACTCCATTCTATGAGTGTCTGTGTGTGTGTGTGTAGTGCAGAGGTACCAGGGGACCCAGACTAGTCATTTCATGCATGAAATGCTCATCCCCCATTGGTCTTAAAGGAAGAGAAAATCAACCTTGGAAGGATGCACGGATGAAGGAATGCAAAGATGGAGGGATAGAGCACAAAGAGCTGCAGGAGGAGAAAGGGATAGACAAGAGGAGAGTAATGTATTATACATGGGCTTAATTTTAGAGTCGGGGGGGTAAGGAAAGAACAGGTTGTAAATCTCTTCAGCTTTAAAAACACACCAGACTGCAGCAAATAAACACAGACTTCTCTTCTCCCCTGCTATTCTCATGCTCGCACTCTCCCCCTCTTTCCCTCGCCACATTTCTGCACTCACTAATTCATGTTACAACACACACACACACACACACACACACACACACACACACACCTGTCTCTT
>JAJHUR010085275.1:0-14668 GCA_027495735.1 Lutjanus campechanus | reverse complement strand
TGCTTGTGAGAGCTGATAGCAACAGCCGACATGATTGAACTCATGAGCTAGAATAAGACGACATGAATATAAACATGAGACAGCCATGGGCAACAGAATGGGGAGGGAGTGAAAAAAAAAACAAGAATTTCACTAAAGTAATCTAAAGAGCCGGGCAATTTCTAACATCCACAATCGCAAGTTTATAAAGATTCAGGGTAAACTGACAAAATGGTGTGAGAGAGTGAAACACACACGCACGCACGCACACATATTAAACACTGTAGATCAGTGAAATAAAGGAGGGTTGGAAGGAGCTACATTGACAAATAAATGGATTCTATTTGTCACATATCCATCTGCCCATCAGTCTGTAAAAGCTACATTTTCCCCAAAATTTAATTTGCTATGTTAACTGAAAAACCTTTGTAAAACAAAGCAAGATGTGTAAAAATAAATGGGGAGTACTTAAAATCCCAGCTACAGTATATCTACATGGTGGCATCAGTTCAAACAGCTAACAAATAAAGCACATCTCAGAGTCCACTGCCATGTTAGCGACTCTGTGAGGTTGTATTAGACACAGCAGTGCTTTGAACAGAATGCTAACATGGAGGTTTTAGGAGGTATAATGTTTAGTATGTCCAGCATTTTCATTTAGCATGTTAGCCACCAATATTTGCTAATTGTCACTAAACATGTAATTTCATTTCAGGAGATAACAAAGAGCCTGTTTTCGCCTGGTATTAACATGTGTCCTGGGTGATCCGATCACAAGTGGAGAGCTCTTAGTACAGGTCCAAATGCACCCACGACGCATTGTGGATGCACTGAGATCCGACTGCTCAAACCACATATGGAGGTGGTCTGGGCCACATGTGACTATATTCTTTTACTTGTGTGTACACAACGTATCCCATGCCACAATGTAAGTGACATCTTTTAAGGATTTGGTTCACTTTAATAAAAATTATGCATTTTGTGCTCTGCCATGATAGGCAGCGAATATTTGTGAACGGACAACTAACAGCAATACCCCCTTTAAAAAAAAAAATCACACAATTTTGAGCATTGTTGAGTGAGAAGAAACTATAAAAACTTTGTGAAACTAATTCTATCTATGCCAGAATCCTTACTTGTTTGGCCTTTCTTGTAAATTCAGAAAATGTTATGCATTATCTTATTTTTTTTCTTCTTTTCTTTTCTTTGTCCAAGCGTGTTGGCTACTACTGGTGGGTTAAAAACAACAACGCAGTTTGCAAATGTTTTTTTTGGATATAGAGCTGGAAAGTAAAACGGCTATGGTGAATTTCTAATTAGTTGTGTTTTTTGTAAATTCAGAACTAAATGAAAAACATTAAATTGTTCTTTTCCTTGTAAAAAACATTGTGTTGCCATGAAGACCAGATAGGAGAGACACTTTCTGGTGCGCTGGGATGCACACTTTTGCTTTCTGTCATTAATGACCTTCTTCGTCATCACATCTGTAAAAATATCAGATTTTCAGACTGTCAGAAAAAGTAAAAGTGTCGTCATATTGAACGTCCAAATGGACAGTACTGAATATTCAACGGACAAAATAGCCTAAGTGTTTATTTGTATGTAGAAATGAAGAGGGAAGTAAGATCCGATCGCAAGTGGTCACTCGAGGCGCATTGTAATGTCAGGGTGTGAACTCACATACTCAGAGCTGTCCACTCAAGACACATGTTAATACCAGGTGTGAAATGAATAGTCTCAATGTTATTACAATCCATCCTGAGGTGGACATGATTGTGTGATACCAAATTTCATGGCAATCAATCTAATAGTTGTGGAGACATTTCACTCTAAATCACAAATGTCAATGTCATGGTGGTTGTCCTGTAACACATTCATTTTCAAATGACACATTTGCGATAATAGCTATTTTGAAGGATTGAAAATGTATTATGTTGACTCAAATTAAATAAAAAATATTTCCATGCAACAATGCCACCCTCATCAGCAGTGTGCCTCACCATACAGCGTGAGTGTCTTTTGAAAGCCTCCTGCTGTCTCTGCAGCTGACCGAGTGGACTTGCCTATTGTTATTAATCACTGAAGTGTCATTGAAGGGATTGTTTGGATTATTTTATATGGGGTTGTATGAGGTAGTCATTGATAGTCAGTGTATTAGCTACAGTAGATGTCAGTCGACACACCCCCAGTATGGAGAAGCAAGGAAGAGTACCAGCACGGAAGCTGAGCAATATACTGCTTTGGTCAGCAACAAAAGGTATTTTTAGCTGGTTCAAACCCCCATGAACTCTTCCGTAACACCTTAACACACACAAAAAGCCCAACTGCACTTCCCAACTTGTTTTCTAATGGACTACTTTCACAACATTTGTGCCAGCGCAGCTTCCATTTCACCTCCATCAACCAGAATCAGACAGTGAAATTATAAATAAAAGCCATTCATCATCTTGTGACCACAAGACAGCTCAGCTCCTCCTCACTGTTCAGGAGGAATTAAGTCAGTTCTTTCCCCTTTTCCTCATTTGTCAGACTGAAGAGCTGAAACTCAAAATCTACCAAGTGTTGATGCAAAGAATCTTGATGTTGATTTAGTTCACACTGGCAGTTATATAATGTGGAAAGTGTAAACGCAGTAAAATTCTAATTTAATTCCAGACAGTTACACACATCTTCAACTTGTACAACACCGATTCAATTTTTGATCACTGCGATGTAACTCGGGCATAGAAAGTCTAATGCACGCAGCTCAGCTCCAGGCTCTAGGGGTACAAATATCACCACCTCCTCACTGCTTCTCCTCCTTTCTGTTTCAGGCTGCAGCTTAAATCTCCAAACAGCATCTCAAACTGCACTCCGGCTGATTCCCCAGAGAGAAACCCTGCATTACTCTCCCACTTTTCCTCCTCAAAGCCCCATGCTCACTTGCTTTCTCTCTCTCTCTGTCATCATTGCTAAAATAAATCAAAGCTACAATAATTCATGAGTGTTAAGAGTGTGTGTGCATGTGTGCATAGGGGAGTGAGGGTCTGACTTTTACAGAGCATGAGGAGTTTTGAGCAGCTTTAACTCAATTTCATTGCAGAGAGAGGACAGGATAGGAAAAATAAAGAATTTGTATTTTTAGTCACACAGAAAAGACGGCCTAAAAATCACGTTACTGAAAATGGATGAATATAACTCAATATGAATTAGACTATTGCTCTCGACAGTAATCAAATAACGGTTAGCAAGAGATTTACGAGATCCAAGACAGAAATTGTTCCCAGCGAAGATGAAAGGGAAAAGAGGTTTATGCGGCCGTGTTGATATGACTTCTGAAAATACGCATTAACAGCAAAAAACTGCAGTGAGGAACCACATCCAGCAATCAGTGTGGATTTAAAATTTCCAATCTCCAAACTGGCTCGGAGGAGGATGAAAGTTAATGAGGTTTCTCGTCAACAAAGACTTGAGTGCTGCAGCCAGACCTCTGGGCGCAGTGAGTCACTCCGCCGCATGCGGTTTGGTGACTCGTATTTTGTCAAAGGTCTGGGCCACCAGCCGAGTCGGATTTATCAAACCCATCAAACAGGCCTACTCATGGATGTCAGCTTGAGGACAAGATGCTAACTAATTTAGTCTCATTGGAGATGCATTTGGTGCTTTCATACAACAAATGTGAGAGGCAATACAAGACCTTTAACTTGATAAATGATGAAAACACAAAACAAATAGAGCATTTTTCTGAGTAACAGATTGTGCAAACAGTAACGAAACAATAAACAAACTAGGTCAGTTCAGATATACTGCAGACTAATCTCTATAAACAGATATCTGCATATGAATGCAGAATCTATGGGCAGGGGACAAGATTTTGGTATTGAAAGCGCCCTGGTTTCCGTTTGTAGTCCAAGTATTTTTGACCAATCATGATTGAGCGGGCTTTGGTTGCATGCAGGTAATGGCCCCTCCACACTCCCACTCTATGACCGAGTGTAACTGTGTGGAGTCACACTCATAGCTGTGGAGGGTCACTTAAATAAAGGAGAGGATATAAATATACTCTCAATCTTGTGGCAGTGACATGGCACACTCCTGACATCCATGTCACAGTAAACTTGTCAAAGGAAAAATGATTGACTGAATAAATAAAAACTCACACCCACACATCTTTGGCCACGTCTCTGTGTTTTTTCATCATGTGGTCCAGTCCATCAAATGTCTCTTTGAGGTGAAGCAACTTATTTATCCTTTGGCAATAACTGCACAAAACTAACATTTGTAAGGATGTAAAGTTTCCCCCATCCTGGACACAAAAGAGGTGCTTCACCAGAGGAGAGTGTGGTTTGTTAGCTTGCATCAATGTGGATTCGGTGTCGCAGGGCTTTATAACCCACTCAGCTCTTAAGGCTGGTTGGTTTTGGAATGACACTCAATCTACTGGACCCTCCACAATGGGAAGGAGGTAGGGTGTAGGGCCCAAACTGGAATTAGGCCAGCTGAGCCATCAGCTATCATCTGACAACCATTTAGATTTTTATGAGCTTTTTTTTTTTTTTTTATGTACCTGCCTTCATATGCGGATGTCTGTTTATAGAGATTAGTCATCTCTCAACTCCAACTCTGTTCTCACATCTCAAGTTGCTAATTTGACTTTAATCAATGGCTCCAAAGAGGAAGTCTTGGCCAGGGCAACTGAGACTGTACTGCGGTTTGGCAAAAACACACACAAAGGGCAGAACAGAGAATAAATAGCCTTCTCTGTTTATGTCATTGTTCTAAAAATGGAAAGCACTTTTCATATTGCATTGCAGATGGATCTAAAACTGTCTGAACATTTGCTAACAATATCTTAAAGTGTGTGTGGCCACCTTACCCCAAGTCCACCCACACAACACGTACACATTTTTCAGCAAAAAATGACCCCATGAATATCTATTATAAGAACATACTGTATTTGAACTAACTATAAACAACTAACACTGATATGAAATATGTGACACAGAGTATATGAACTGATATAAACATAAGTTATGTAAGTAAATATATAATAAGTTGCATTACATGGGCTTAATCACAATGACTTGAATTAAAATAAGTTTTAGGCTGTTTTAGGCTACATGGCAGTGCAGACTAAATATTGCACTTAAAATAAAACGTGCAATAGTTAAGTTTAGGATTAGTTTGGAATAATCCGCTCTTTTCAGTATGTACTTTCCAAAAACAATTTTAGAAAAACAAATAGTACTCTATAACCCAAACCACTTATACACATTCAATGAGCGAAAAAGAAAGAAAGAAAACTTATATTACCTGCCCCTTTCTTAATAATAAAATAACATAAATACAGATGGCCTTTTCTCTTTTCACAAGTAAAAATATGCAAAAGTGTGCTCAATGTAAATTTTTTCCCCCTGATTTGTTCAACACCAATCTTAGCTGTAGCATTATTTCTCAGTCCTTTCATTTTGATATGTTTGCAAATGTAATGTAGAAAGTTTTGTATATATAGAAATGAGCAATGTCTTAAGGCTCCCACTTTAGGAACCATTACTTTATATAATACTAATATTTTAAAGACACTCACCAGCCAGCACTCCTGCCATGTAAAGCAGACTTATTCGTAAGATGCCATGGACCATCTCCAAAGGAACTCCGATCATCAGCTGCAGTAAAGCATTAAACCCCAGCTGCTCCAAACTGAGGAAAGAGCACAGAAAGAGAACAAGATTCAAATGACAGCATACGATATTTGCTCATCTCCTACCGCTGCAACATCTGCAACAGCCAACCAGATCTTAATTGAACCTGTCCTGGAGAAATCGACAAGTGTAGATACGTACCCAACATGCATGAACATGTAGCTGAAGAAGCGCCACACTTGTGCACGGTGGCCAGGATGGTAGACCAGGGGGCTCTTCATGAAGTCGGGCTGATAGGTCTGCAGCACCCACTTGTTTAGCATGATGCCATAGCACATGAACACAATAATCTGCAGCAGACACAGAAATGACACCAAACTGTCAGTTCTTGCTGACATACCCATTACACACTCTCTGCAGACTGCTGCTATAAAGGTGGAAACTGTGCGGCAAAACAAAACCCATTGTGCTTTACGAAAGACACGTGATGTCTTCTTGTCTTTCTGTATCCCTCAGCTGATGCTTATTAGACTTGTGGAGACAATTACTGCCCGCACCAAGAAAAAAAAAACCCGGCACATCTGGTTCAATTCCATTAATTTCTTTTCATAGAATAATGACTCATTGTCTCTGTGAATTAAAATGAATCTGAACCGTTATTATCACATCCTCATTGTCATTACAGACCATTCAGTGCCATTTGGAGGCATTATGAGAGCACTTGGCTTTCTTTCCTCAGAATTATGATGATTTCAGGGGAAAAGGTTGAAGTTTTGTTAAGAAGCTGTAGGTTATTTCCAATGCTTAATCCCCAACCATTCAACAGTGGTCCATGAGGGCGTTTGTGTTATGGCTTTCTTTTTTTTTTTTTCCAAATGAACATAATAGGTCATTTAATGCCACTGTGGAGGCCAGGGTGCTCACTGACCTGGTTTCCAAGTTCCAAAATCAGTATCTGAAAAAAATCCCTGCATGCAGGCAGACTGAGGGTTTCAGCTTGGAGGAATGGCATTAAATGCACCCACTAAGCCCCTGACTCCCAAATGGGTTACCAGCTCATATCGAGCTCACAGTAAAAGCGTGTGATCAAAGGCAGAAAATCTTTTCAGTGGGTCTGAAGTGAACGACTGAGCCAACAGAACAGTCTAAAGTCAGTGCTGTGGGTTAGTAGCACATACCCAAGTAAAATATAGCAGGCTAGATACATTTTAGAAAGACCTGAGTCAGCAGAATGGTCTAAATTCAGGCTCATGACGTCAACTCACCTGTACGATGGTGACGACAGCGATGAAGACAGGTGGGGGACAGAGGCGGTTCTGGTGGAAGTACCAGCGTCGGTCCGTCTCGCAGGGCAGGATCTCGTAGGCCACATAGCGAACAAAACGTTTGTACAGACCCAGCCCCGTCTCGTCCAGCAGGATCTCCCTCTGCAGCGTGCGGCGGCCATTGGCGATGGCCCGTCGGAAACTGCTGGAGCGCTTACTGCTCATCTGAAGAAAAGGTTAAAAAACATGAAAGTATCATTCTCAAGAGTTCAACTCGAAATCTGGCCAACTGTTTGGATTTTAAACAAGCTTAGAATCCTCATTTTCCATAATCAGACTGATGGGAGCTTAAAACATATATGTGTACTTTTTCTTTGCCATGATTGATGATGATGAGGTCACAACTTCAATCTCAGACCAATATGTTTTGGCTTGTTGCCTTCATCAGGATCACTTGTTGGCTACAAGTGTTGCTGCCGTTTGACCTCTTCAGCCCTTTTTCCCTCATCCATGCACCTTGGAAGCAGGATAGGTTGTGCCAGAAACCTCTATCTGCTACTGCTTGATTATACCAAGACACTTCCCACTTTGTTTAAAAAAAAAATAGTTCAATATTTTGGGAAGTATACATGTTTGCTTTCTTTCTGAGATTTAGGTGAGAAGATCAGAACCAGTTTCATGTATGTACACAATATACAGCATGAAACTAACACCAGCAGCCGGTTAGCTTAGCTTAGCATTAAGACTGGATACAAGGTGAAACCACTAACTCGGCTCTGTCCAAAGCCAACAAATCTGCCTCCCAGCACCTCTAAGGCTTGCATAGTAACATGTTAAATTTCATTTCACTTCCAGAAGTCTTCACATCACTGCCAGGCAGGCATTTACTTCTCCAGGCCAAGAAATAGTCACATAATTAGCACGTAATCCACCATAAAACCACAACTTGTCAGTTTTTACGCTTGGGTTATTGTACAGATTAAACACACAGTGTGTTTATTTGTGAACTTTATGCACAGTTTAGTTAGCTGTAGCCTTATTATTTTATTTACTTATTTATTTATTTTTTAGCTAGGGACAGATAAAGATAAGACCTGATGCAAGTGTCATAGTATGCAAATGCTAATTTGCAACAGCTGTCCCTTGAAGGGCTTTTATGATTTTAAGAGATTGAAATAAAAAGATGGAAAACTAATAACAGCAAAAATGATAAAAAAAAATAAGTAAAAACAGAGTACAGCAAAACACAATACAGCACATTAATTGAGACATGAGTGCATGTTTGTTGCTGAATTAACCAGGATTTGGTAGCTCTCTTAAAAACTGTGAAGTTTGTAGCACATCCTTTCACTGAAAAAGCTATCTGAACAAAGACATTTTACAGAATGGAACTTTACAATTGCCACTTGAAGCTGCACTGATGGGTCTTGCTTTGTAGTTTCTTAAAGTATTCACAGAGAGACTCAGAAGCCACACCATTTAAACATTTAAACACAAGCTTTACATAATGAAGATCGATGAAGTATGCAAAACTGAAAATCTTGTCTTTACTTATAATGCGGTAATGATGGTACCTTATTTGCTATTTAAATTTACCAGACAGATATGCGAGTGGCATTAATCTTCTCATCCATCTCTCAGCAAGAGAGAAAATAAGCATATTTCCAAAAATGGTTAAGTATTGTTTTAAGAATAGATGAGAAACAATTTCTTTCAGCAGACAGACTTGTTTTTTTGTGACTTTCAGGAATCAGCAGACAACTTTGCATTAATTTCTGTTTGTTTTTTGCTCCTTGTTGACTTAATGTCTTTTTTTGCAATAAACTTGTCTTGAGTTGTTTTATGAGCATTGCTGTCAGCAGCTGGAGAACACCTTCCCCAGGATGAGCAGATCTCATCATCGCCTACTGCTGCTGAATTTTTCATTTTAGCAATTAAATCCATAACTTTCTTCACGCTAAGTGGATCAAGCATCAGCAAAGGAGGATAGCTTCTTTTCATATAATCTGAGGGAAGCTCATCAGTGTGACTAATCATCCTAGATGGGGAGCCAACATTCATAAAGCACTGATTTCACAAGGGGTAGCATGACGGTTTATGCAAGTTTTACTTTTATCATCAAAAAGTCAGGGGAAAGGTTACACTTATCCTCTTTTAAGGCATTTTCTGTTGTTCGGACAGTATTCACAGGCTCCAGACAAACACCGAAGATTCTCTTTTACACCTTGATGTATTAAATGGGCACTTTTTGCATGTATTTTTAACTTTACTTTTAACTTTCATTCATGAGCAACTTTAAGGTTTTCAAACCTTTTTTGTATGTTGTGACTAAAGGAAATCATATTTTGGAACTAAATAAGGCTAAAATGACTGAGATTAGTTTGTCACACAATACGATTAATCAGCATTTTAAAACTTTTTTGCTCACAACACTGTTAGTCTTTTCAGTCCCATCTGTGTGACACAAAGATAAAGGACAGATGCTAGTACTGAAAGCATTATGCAGCATTGTGGGGCAGATTTTACTTTAAATGACGCATGCTCCAGTATGTAAGATTTACAAGGATTTATTGGCAGAATATGCAAAAATGGAATACAATATTCATAAGTAGAGGTGTCACGATTCTCCAAACTACAGTTTGATTTGACTTTTGCTTTTAAGGCCACAGTTAGATTTAATTTGAGTGAGTGAGTCGTTTATATATACAGAAGGTGCAAATCCTCTTCTGCGGAGGCTGCCACATTGCACCACCATGTTTCAGCAGTAGCCCAGAATGGATCAACCAGACACTGGCTGTAGATATGGCCTTTAGTGCTTTTGCATGTTTCACAGCCACTGTAGTTTCTCCTACGCATTTGGAAGTTGGTGGTAAGGGCAGGTGGTCACCGCTAGATGCCATTAAATCCTACTACTGGTTCTTTAATGCAGAATAAATCCATAATGAGTGTTTTATTGTAGCTATGATTAGAAACATGTTCAATATTTAATATCAAAGCCATGTTACTTGTATAAACAGCTGGTGATCACTTTTTTTGCCACAAGTAAGATGGCAGAAGTGCAGCTGAATATTCATGGCTGATGCGAAACTTAAATAATGTATAGGTAGTTTTTGATTTAGACAAAATGTAAGCGTGACTGCTGGCAGGGATGATTGCTGCACAGAAATTTTAACAAATGGGCTGTTGAAGTGATTTTGCCCTTGAAAAGCAAATCTTTGTTATGAATAAGTATTCCATGGAAAGGGCAAAAGTGTGTGTGTGTATTCATGTTATCACAGACTCCAGGTTTGCTTAGTGAGCAGGAGCTCTGCAGCAGCCTGCAGGCCAGCGGGACTAACTCTTGATAAGTTCCTTAATAGAGGCTTAGGATGAAAACTATCCTAATGCCACTATTTTGACAGCCGAGGCAGAGCACCATCAGGATAACGACACAGAGGGTTATTTTTCCGCCAGAGTTACCACTGAAAATGCTGTATGACCAGCTACCCACAGCGGGGATCCTTTAGACTCAATATCTGCATTTCCTCACAGACAACAAGCGTGCACGCTTCACAGGTAAAGATTTACTTAATGGATGATACTCAATGGCAATGCCAGATGCCTGACGTCTCTTTTGTAGCTCTAACAATACAACTCCTTTGAGAACAACTGGCTGACTTAGCGATTATCTCTAAATTATGTGTTATGATGTGATGTGACACTTTATGAAAATTAGGCTCCAAGAAAAGCAGTGAAGGAAGAGAAAGAGGGCATGTGGGCATGAGCGGCTGCCGATAACAGCATGAATCTACAACAGCAGGAATTGTGTATATGTTGCTTATAATAGTAACCTCAGACAATACGGCAGCTTCATATGAAGTGTACCAAAACCTCAAGAGGGGGGCCTGTACTGTAGGAAGTACAACCCACCATTAAAGTACACCATTCGTAATTCATTAGCCAGGTCCCGCTGCTTGCAGACTCGTTATATGTGGACACAGCAGGGGACGTAGTGAAAGAAATTGTGGGTCAATAGCTATAAAAGCTAATGAGCTAAATATACTGGAGGACAAAGACTGTAAACAAATGAGAAAATAATGAAGAAATAATGAACAGATCGCTCCACAAATGGAGCAGCTGCCATTTCTTTTTTTCTTTTTTTCAAGAAATCACTCAGAAAAACAGAAAAAAACACATGCTAATCCTTTTTGGAAGTTAGCAGAGCAGGACATGGTAACTACCCTAACTGTGGGTAATTATGACACTGGTGGTTGTACAGTGAGGGTGCAAGGGCCTGTTGCACAGTGATAACCAGAACGATGTCGAGCTCGGGCTGCTGGCTCTCCCGCAGATGGGAGGGATGCATATTTAGTATGGAAATCAGGCCTGGAAAATGCAATTATGCTATACTTGAGGCAGGGATTGAAAGCAGAAGAAGAGGAGTAGAGGGACATTAGAAGGCAGAGAGGGGGAAATTAAGACGGGAAGATGAGATGCCTGCCTGGGTGAGCTCGATTCACAGATTCTGGAGGCCACCAATGGACAGTGAAGGTGAGACATCTACTTTCTAAATATCTTCAAATTGTTCAATTTCACATTGAAACAGAGGAAATGTGTTTATATGAAGAAAAGAGGTTGGATAGAGAGAGGTTAGGGGATGTAAATATAATTGCGTTTTCTTCCTCTGTTGGCTTTCTTCTCTAAATAAAGTCTCTGTGTCTGAGTTTATTTCATCCGAGTTTGGCTTGCTGACAACACCTGCCACCTCTCCACCTTGCACTGCATTCTCTTCCATTCATACTGCTTCTGCAAGAATTTGCTCCCAAGAGACGCGGCTGAGCATAGCTGTCACTCTGCTTCGCCTTCCCTGACATGCAGGGCCTCCGCCTCTAAAGTGAGCATTAGCAGCCTTTTGAAGCGACGACAGGAGAGAGACAGGGAACAAGACAATAAGGCACACATGAGCCAAAACTTGAGATAACGTGCCAAGGGGAGCGACGGGGCAAGGTGCACCGAAAATCACATGACATCACATAAAACGTTGGATGAGGGGGAAACCTCTGAATTGTGCATCGTTAACGGTGGAAGTTCCCTGACGAGGCAACGTCTGCCAGGGAATAATTGATGCTGAGGCTAAGAGCACAAAGATAAAGATAGTATCCCCTTTAGGGACAGCTGAATGGGCCAAACTGACAGCAGTGTGTGTGTGTGTGTGTCAAACAGCAAGGGTCCATCCTCCTCCTCTTGGTAGCTGCATGTTGCCTACTGTACATGCTGCTCTCAGCTCTAGTCAATTGTCCTTGATGGATTAATTAGCCACACCACATGGTCAATACCTCACAGCTCAATACTAATTAGTAATAACAATCAAAAAATGTGGTTGAAAGGCCATTCAGACGTCTGCACTGTAGGTACAAAACAAATCTTTATATATCCTTGTACTACGGCTGGGACAATTCACTTATCTCCCGATTCAATACTAGCACGATACTTGGGTGCCGAAGTGTTGCGATTTAATATAATGATTTCTTACAATTTTTGTTTTTAACACTAGACCATGTGAAAAACCTGAATCATAAACTTCTAGAGAGTCTATATTACTATATTTATGAAAACAACACACATTATTTGTTACTCTTTGGATTTTATTTTAGCGGCATAATTTCTATACTATAGGCCAAAATGTACAGTGCCTAAAAACTGCACACAGCACAAATGTGAGACTTTAACATAATATTCTTCATATATGAAATAGAATTTTGAAAGTGTGAATTTTGACTGAGTTTTGACCCTTTGAGGTTACTGTATCTGGTCAGTGATGAAACTGAAATGTGAATTCATTCATCACAAGTTTATAGCATCATAGTTCTGTATACCCTTGTAAATATAGACGCAAAACCCACTTTTCTTCAGTTCCAGTGCAAATCTGATACCCGACTTTGGGTATCTGCCGATACTACACAGACATCACATCTGGTCAGTGTTTTCACCATCAGAGCTGTGGATTCCAAAATGCAACTTTTTCTTAGTGTTTGCACAGTGTTCACAGTTTCATAACATGGTGGGTTTTGTTGCTAATTGTCATTTTTGTGATGGTTTATTGTTTTAACCATTAGTGAAGTGTCCAGCTGTATTTTGTGATCATGTTTTGGGGGTTGGCGTCCCCTTTGATGCATAGTAGAGTAGATTAGATGTGAAAGGTGCTTACCGGGTCTCATTTTGCGCTGTTAGGCATAATATGTATAACCCCTTGTCTAAACTGCAAATGACATGTCAGCATCACGCTCGCATGACTACCTGATTCACGCCATACTAAAGCATCTGTCTATATAGGATATGTATTATCTTTGCATTTCAAAGTGTCCAGCAGCAAATGAGCAGCCAAACTTTCTGTGTAGTCTGCAGTTTTCTTTCGACATGTGTGCATATTCCTGATCTATTTTTCCATCAACACAATGTATACAACTGTGGCATAAGAATATAAGTGTGTGTCTGTGTGCATGTGGATGAGCAAAAGACAGAAGTAAAAAAAAGCACCAGTAACTACCAGTAAGCAGAGGGATTTAAGGTTAGCAGTGAAGTTGTCTGTTGGCAGTAAATGTACAGTTTGCCCACAAAAACAGACAAAGTAGAAAAAGTTCACAAAGAGTCTGTGGGATTAAACTGGAGCAGAGCGAACTGCTCCCTGGCTCTGAAGCACATTCTGCTCTGCCTGGGCTACAAAGTGTGGATAAAACAGGTTTTCAGTGCCTGGGCACCAGCCTTGCATATGCACGCATATTGTTGTAAAAATAGACTTGAATCTAAGTAAACACTTCAGCTTGGATTTATGACCTTCAGGCACACCTGGGATGTGAGCGTCACGGGAGCTGGAGCAAAAATCTGTATAAATTAACATGGGTGCTTCTGTTGCATGAGACGTGAGTGAAAAATGTGTCTGAGTTGCTTGCGGTCGAGACGGAAAGTTACTCACAGAAGCACAAGACTAAGGAATTTGGAGCAGTAATCGGACCTGCAATGTTAGTCCAATATCCGATGGGTAAAATTGCACCATTACTGCTAAAATGTCAGGAAGGTAAAAAGGTAGGAAAAAAAGTTACCGCCCAAACCTATGACCATCATTCACTAACAACTCACTGTAACACACACAATAAATATTTTACTGTTACTAGAATATCAGAACACTGCCACACATATTGATTCACTGCCACCAGACTGAGAGTGTCACTACACCCATTTACTATCTAACTCGTGAGTCATTCAGAAGACCAAAATCTGCCTCTCCTTTGCTTTCCCTCCCTGTCTCACACATACACTCACGTACTCTCGCAGCAGAATCTAAATCACTGCGGATCTCAGCCCCTGCTGATTCTACCCTGACCCAGATACTCAGGTTCTTTCTTGCCCAAATCCTTTTAAAATGAGAGTCCACCTTTTTTTTCCCCTCAGCAGTTTGCGGCCACAGCCTTGCTTCATGCTTTAATCATTGCGGTGCTAAAACTCGAGGGGGAGGGGAAAAAAACCCAAAAACAAACCTTCACTTCAGAACACTTAAGCAAAGTGCAGCACTTTTAGCCAGCAACTCGTTTAAAACAGAAAGCCTTGACGGGAGTTTGGTGTGGGATGTGATGTTGATAGGTCGCATCTGTGTCCCTGGAGACAGATGCACTGTGGGCACTTAATGTGACTTGAAAACTTTAAAACACTGTATATCAAGTACTTGCAGAGTGTCTCTCGGCCTGGACTGTAACTGAAGTTCATTTCTGCTCTGTGTAAGTGCAGTCTTTCTCCCAGCACTGCTTCGAATGTGACAAAAGACTCACC
>JAJHUR010085274.1:25980-59114 GCA_027495735.1 Lutjanus campechanus | reverse complement strand
CCGTCGCTCAGTGGGACCCAATCACCACATGCATGGTTTTGGTGAGTAGCCAATGTGACACGTTAACAGCTTGTTGTACTCTGCAGGAGTCCCAGGGTAACCTTGAATTAACTCAATTTGAAACCATGGGCCGAGATGTTTTCAAAACCCTGCGCTGAGATGTATAATTCATGTTCTTTATATTTACAGATACTGAGGGAATAAAAACTGTAGACCGGGATAACAAGCAAAGCAACTCATTTAACATTCAATATAGCCTTTTCCTTTTTTTTTCCCAGCATATTTTCTCGCTTTCTCTATCGCAGCCACTTGTATTTTTCTGTCTCACTTTTGCTTTCTTTGGTTCACTGTTTCTATTCCTGTTTCCAACCACCGGTCAACAAAATAGTCTGTAAAATGCTGAAAATGTTTACCTTGTTTTGAGGTTACGGCAAGGTCATCACTCACTGTCTGTGTTATTATTTATTTAAATGTTTCCCTCGCTACAGGCTCTTTATCAGAAAAATGATAACAGCTAATACAAACATTTTTGCAGATATTTCTCAAATTTTAATGTTTCATGCATTACTTAAATGCAACATATTTGAAAAGTGACCAGGCTCTTTCCTTTGTTATGCACACTGAAACTTTTAAAACTTAAAAACCAGATGATGCAAACTTCTGTTTTTGTCATGTTACACCACCACACCTGAATGTGCAGGCAGCAGCACCTCCTGACAGAGACAGAGCACTAAATGGCAACGGAACTCTCAACTAATACTAATGTACCACTTATACTGACAGCTGCAACGAGTCCTTAAATACAAACACACCCATCATACACCTGGCTAAAAAAAATATCTCATCTAAGTCTCTGTGTCTAGTATGTATGTCTAAGTGTCTGTGCGTGTCTTTGTGCTGTTTGGAGTAATTTGAAGGTAAGACTCTCTTAGAAGTCATGTTGTGCAAGTCAAAGTCTATTAGACAGAGTCAGATCTAGCAGCGAGTCCCAGACAGATCTATTAAAAGGCCTGGAAATTCATATCACAACAGCACAGACAGTGTTAGCACAATGGCTGTGAGAGGGAAAAAGCCTGTCAAGGCTCCTGGGGGAGCTGGAATCAGCAAGAGAGAAAAGAAAAAATGCTTTTTTTTTTCTTTTTCTTTTTGCGATCAGTGTGTGGAGAAGAAATGGCTCTCAGGTCATAATGCATGGCCTCTGATGGCCTGAGTGGAGGAGGTTGTAAAAAGATGACTTGAATTTCAATACACCCGAAGAAAGAAAAAAAAAGTTGTGCTGTGCTGCAAAAAATCATAGTTTTATAACTGGCCTGCCACATGGGATCAGCTCATCATCACTGTTTGTTGGTAAAATAATATATAATAGTTACTGCATCCAAATTAGCCTAGTCTACTAAAAAGAACAAAATATTACATAGGTTAAGCTTTTAGAAACACGTCTTGCTTTCCCATATATTTAAAGTCCAGTGGAGCCTCCTCAAACCATGAAAACTCTTCTCACTTTTAGCAAATTGAAAGCTCACAGTGCAGTCAGACATATTTTTAGCTGTGAGTCGTGATATACCGATACTGACGATAACCATGATATTTAAAAACATGATATTGATAAAATGTTAATAATACACACATGATAATAGGGTGTAAATACTCCAAATAGTGAACTGTAGATGGTTTTATTAAGAAGGTTAAAATCCTTTTTAATATACAGTCTTGGGAGGAGGGGGCAGGAGGAAACAAATTGCCTCAACCAAAGACTCGAGGAAGCTCAGGCAGGCTGCAGGAACACTGCAGGAGCACAAGACGAGCACAACATTGTAATTTTTGAATGAACTGTCTATAGATATCACCAAGATATTATCAGGAATTCTTTTGGCCACGATACGCATGTAGAGACAATCGAAAGTCATGACAACTCCAATGATCACGAACCAAGCTTTCTACTGGGCTTTATTTGTTAATTAATAAAGTACTTATTTTGCATTGTGACCTTCCTGTTTTCTCTGTGAGATGACTATATGTGAATATAAAGAAAGGTGAATAACATTTTAATAAGGTATTTAAAAATATATTCAAATTACTTGTTCTGCCACTCACTAGCAAACTAGCAAAAGTCATAATTAGCTAAAAATGTTCAGGTTAGCCAAGCAGTGTCAGCAGTGTCTTTGCAGTGTCCACTGTTTTAACTTCTCGCCACGCTGCAGTGATGTGTAACTGGACTCTGGGACCTTCAGGCATTAGGTACTCTTAGCGGTTACAGATGCAACAGAGCACGTTTTTAACCACAGTCAGCTCAACTCAAGTCTTTCACAGTCTCATAAACAGTGATACATTCTTAACACCCCGCCCTCCACGTTTTTCCTTCCACATCCAAACTTGAACATTTATCCCTTCTTACCTGGAATATGGCTATCCAGGCATAGCCGATATTGTCAAAGTTGACAGCTCCCTTGTGAGGGTTGTGGTCCCCGGCGCGGCACACGTTATAGTATTGGTTCCAGTTAACGCAGCCGTTAACAGGGGCCGCTGATCCAAACAGAACTGAACTTTGGTGGGAAGGAGCCGATGTGCACTCCACCCCGCCCTCCGTGTTGGCCGGCACATCTTTGCAGCGCAGCATCCCGTTCTCGCGGGCAGCCGAGCAGATAAACGGGCTGTCTTCGCCTTCCTCGGACATGTAGTAACGACTTATGGACACGTTGTATATTCTGGATGGAAAAAGAACAACAAAGAGAAATTGCTGCATTGTTACAATGCA
Source organism: Lutjanus campechanus (assembly GCA_027495735.1). NCBI lineage: Eukaryota > Metazoa > Chordata > Actinopteri > Lutjaniformes > Lutjanidae > Lutjanus > Lutjanus campechanus. The sequence goes on along the minus strand of JAJHUR010085274.1, from coordinate 56,359 downwards.
TCCATTATGGATAGATTTATATTTTAGATATCACATGAGGTATTTCTTATTGTTTGTTTTTCTTTTGGTTCATATTCTCTTAGGTTATATCAGTAATAAACTATAAATACACGGAGGAGTGACAGACTGTAATCACTCAGGAATGGCTTAGTCATTGTCTCTGTTTCAAAGTGACTGTGTAGAAAAGAGAATCTGACAAATTCTACCTAATCCCTTGACTGTGACAAATAAAAATCATTCTGGCTTTACAACCTAAATTCCAAAAAAGTTAGTATGATGTCTAAAATAAAAACAGAATGCAATGACTTGACCCATATTCACTTGATCAACTTTATTGTTTTTTGTTTGTTTGATGCCTTCAGCACTTTTGGACAAAGATATGTTACCACTGTGTTACATCACCTTTTCTTTTAACATTCAGGCAGCATTTGGGATCTGAGGCCACTAACTGTTGAAGTTTTGAAAGTGAAATTCTTTCCCATTCTCGTTTTATATACGACTTCAGACACTCAACAGTGTGGGGTCTCTGTTATCATAATTTTGCCTCATATTTGCACCACACATTTTCGGTGTGAGACAGGTCTGGACTGCAGGAAGGCCAGCCTCGTACCTGAACTTGTCGTCTGGGTGGCTCCAAAACCTGTATGTACCTTTCAGCATTAATGGGGCCTTCACAGATGTGACAGGTATCCATACAGATGTTGTACTGAAAGAACATTTTCTACTGTTCCTATCATGCCACTCGCCAACAAGCAGGATCAGATTATCCTTTGTGCTATTTATGATGAGCTCCCACATAAGAAACTTGGATTAGATGTTAGCAAACAAGTGCAATCAGTGAGAGCGGATATATCATTGTACTTACTAAATGGGCGCACATCTGATCACAGATGTTATCTTTGTATTTGCCATAAAACACCTCCAGCAGCAGCACCCAACTACTACTCCCACACTATTTTCACACTGCATCGACACTGTGTGTTCTCTTCTTCCACGGCATCTCAATCAGATCCTCTGAACAACGGAGTAATGGGGTAAATCAAGCTTCTGTCTTATAATTTCTCAGTAGCTCAAAAAAACAAACTACAGCTGTGACCAATGGTGCAGAATATGTTAAATATCTTAACTGAAAGCTGTGGGCAAAATAACTGCTCAGTTTTATTTTTCGCTGTTATAAAGTTACTACATAGTTAAATGGCTGATTTCCTTTTGTCCTCATTGTAGTCAAAACGGCAGCTTGTTATTTTACAAGTGCTTGAAAAGTAGTTTCTGTAGCTTGCAATCCCTAGAAACAAATCTCGAACATCTAATCCTTTTATTTTTATCTTTTTTTTTGTTTTGGTCAAAATTGTCTGTTCCCACTTAATTCTCTCTTGATCAGTTTCACAGTGAGACTAAACCTCGTTTTGGCCACAACATCCTCCTCCTATGCACTCCGCCGGCATCTGTGTATTTACACGTTGGCTTTGGCAAATCAAGAACGATCCCAAAGTGGGAAATGAGTCTGCACTGGTGTGAGGAAAATCTCTCTTGCTATTTAGTCCCATATCATGTTGTTCGTGCCTCATGCACCCTACGGTGTTTTATCATGGTGAGTTAAGACAAATATCATTGAATATGTAGAAAGTAGAATGACAAAAGTGAAACTATTTTGTGCCTTAATTTGTGTGAGTTGTACATAGAGTTTAGACACTTCAATTAAAGATCCAGTGTGTAAGATTTAAGGGAATCTACTTGCAGAATATGGCAGCAATGGTATGTAATATAATAATTATAATAATAGCATAATAAGTAAGGCATAACATGAGTGGGTCATTAAGGTGAATTAAGATTGTCCATCACCCTGTTGGGCTTTATTTTGCAATTATGACCCACTCATTGTACAAGATCCTTACTAAAAAAATCAATAATTTGACACAAAATATTCATTTAAAAAATATTTTATTGATTTCATTGCTCATCCAGAGTCTATGACCAGTCTGTCCACAGAAAAGGTCTGCTATACAGAAATAACAGACCTTAGAATGATGATGATTAAACTGACCAATCAGAATCAAGTGTTAAACAAAGTTGTGTAATAAAAGTAGCACAATGTCAAGAGAGGGTGAGGTGAGCAGTATTAAGTTGGTTGCAGTTTACAACCTCACCACTAGATGCCACTAAATCATACACACTGGTCTTTTAAAAAGAGAAAATATCACCATTCAATAGCACATGTTTATTACTGTATTACTCATTTAAAGTGAAACAGCACAGAATGACTCCATGCTCAGCTGAAATTTCCTACTGTCGGTAGAAAGTGGCGAGTGCATCCCACAGTTTATCTGCTTATTTATACCCTCCCCTTTAAAGTGAAGAGTCCTCCACCACAGTGAGTGTGCCTTTATGCAGAGTGACATTCACTCTTGAACTTCTAGTGGGAAGGGGCCAGTTTGGGAAAGGATCTTAGTCTTGTTTCTAGTGGCTGACCCCCATCGTGTTCCTGTCCTTATTTTCCCTGTAACCTGAGTCATGGAGATTATTTTAGTGCCCTTATGAAACTAACTGGAGAAAGAGCTCATGCATGAGGTTGAGTGAGTGCACATGGTATACTGCAGATAGTTAAGATTCATATTCTACCGGGGGTCAGACAACCATTTGTTCTGTGAGAGAAAACACAGCCGCCCCGGCTATGAAATATTAAGGCGCTGCTCTCGTTCTGCCTTTCTCTCTGTCTCTCTTACAGAAGGGGAACATTCGGCAACATTAACTTTGGTACAATTTGTACCATTACATCAAAAACAGAATTAGTTCAGGGATGTCTAAGGGACATTTTTGGCTTCCTGAGGTTGTGGACACTGAAGCAGTTTTTCTTTCTCTTTGGTATCATTTCAATGCCCGCAGCTAAAATGGTGACTCTGATCTTTTCTGTGTGTGTGTGTGTGTGCATGTGTGCCTGTTTGTGTGTCTGTCGTCTTCAGGAGATAGTGAATGTTTGTCCGTTGCTCTTCTCTTAAAACTAATTATCTCACTTAATTATCACAAGATAAGATGAGATAAAATTCGGGAGAATAGGTTCATTTAAAACTTAGCAAAGTTTATCTTAGTAATTTACCATTTTGTCGATCTGGGAAAACCTAGAGTTTTATTTCTTCATTGCCATGAGTTTTTCCTGATTCTACATCCAAGGCTGTCCAAAGTGTTTGGTCTGTTCAATATCCTGTTCTCAAATTTAAATTGTTTTCTGGAATATTATCATTTAGTTTTCTTTGGGGTCACAGTAACATCCCTGAGCCTGTGCTGAAAAATTCTTTTAATATGTTTACTTTATCTTTAACTTAAGACACGAGAATCACATCATCTGCAAAGAGGAGGAGTTTTATTCCCTCATGAAGCAGTTCTTTTGGTGCGTTGGACTAATTTTGTCAAAAGTACCAAAGTATTGATCCTTAATCAATACCACATGTTTAAAACAACAATACATTATCCACTAATTATAGCATCAAAATCGTCATTCAAGACCTAAGTTCAGTTCAGTTTTATTTTCCAGCCTGAAATTTGGGTTTCAGCAAACCAAGACAGTGTTCAGTGACTTTCCCTGTTCCATATTTATGTTCAGGTTGTTAATAAAAAAAAGAGAAAAAATATCTTTTTTTGTGTGCCTAGGACATTTTTCTATGTACCATGATATTGAGAGTGCTATTAAGTATCTTGTCTGTACGAGTATTGCATCAAACTTTAAATGCATGAAATAATATGGCACTACAATTACAGCCTTATCTCATTCCACGTCTCTCTGTCTGTCTTTGTCTTTCCCTCTTTGCTCACCCTTGTATGTGTGCAAGGTAATACAGTGGTTCACATCTTGGGGGCGCTATGCAGTTTGTGTACTCTCAGAAGTAACAATTATCCGGATTTTGCTACAGGCAGCAGCTGATTGTTACACCCTATGACAACTAAACACAAACTCTAACCAGAGAGAGCAAAAGACAGAAGCAGAGAGAGTAAAGGGAAGAAACAAGGAGAGGATGAAGAAGAAAGAAATATCATGTTTGAGTTAAGTGAGCTGAGCATGTTTGAAGATTTCATGTGTGCACGCTGGAGGCAGTGCTGGTCGCCATATGGATGTGGAGAACAGCACTTGCAAAGCAGGGTGGATGGTAGACTTTTACTGTTGGGGGGGAAATTAAAAATTGATCGCAACTTCTAAGTCTGCGGATGGAGTTTGTGTTTTTCACTCATCTCTGTTTTGTCTCCACTCAAGGAAAAAGAACTTGAATCCAGTCCTGTTCTCAACAAAGTGCTTCTTTCTTCACGTCTAATAAAGATTTTACCAAGGTCTTCTAGGGACAATTTCATGGGGCCATTTGTGCCACTTCCGGCCCAGAATAAATGCAGACATGTTATCTTAAGACCAAATTCCTTACGTGTTGATGTCCTCTCCCAGGAAGCAGCGGTTTCGCAGTAGCCCCGCCCACAGCTGGACTCCCACAATGCCGAAAATGAAAAAGACGAAGAAGCAAAGGAGAAGGACGTTTCCCAGCATGGGTAGGGTGTCCAACAGCAGTGTCACCAAGATTCGCATACCTACATAGGGGACACAAACAGTAATGATGCCATGAGATATTTTCACTATGCTGTCTCACATGCACGTTCAAAAGTTCACATAAATGATTGACAGTTGTGTTTTGCATGTGGTGCAGCAGCTAGCATTTTGCTAGCCCGCTGGTTACCATACACCCTGACAACCTCTATTGATCTTGTGAGCTTGGAACCCACAACTTCAACCCCACAGCCAATATAATTACAAGCGATGACAATACTGAAAGTGACAGTTTGACGTTATGTTGTCCCCTGGGATTTGAACTCACAGCTTCCCTGTGGCTAGTATTATCTAACCACGTGCATTCAGCATCCATCTCAGTTGTCAGATGTGTTTAGTGTCAGCAGAGTCAGGGATCTAGTCCCTGAGGTCCTCACAATGTGTTCCGTCCCCTTTCACTTATATCACAGCTTTGTCACACTGACCACACTTACAGTATGACAATTCCTTAGTGTCACTGCTGCTTCTGACAGTGGCAAATTTAAACCTAAATCTCCTTAAGTCTCCAAATTTTAATCCTCAGACTTTTTGTGCTGTGCAACTGTGAGAGAAAGTTCTCCCTGAATTCCATTATCATTTGGTGATAAGCGGAAAAAAACAAAAACAAATGCTGCGGTTTGTTTATGAGTTTTACTGTTATCAGGATGTGCCTTAGCTGCGCCAAGCTCACCACTTAATAATACATTCTAATTAAAATTTTGTGCCAGTAGCTAAATATTATCAAAGTCCATTTTCACTAAGTCAGAGTGAAATTAAACTCGTACTATTGTCCAGAAAATTATCATTAATTATTTATGCATGTTTGGAAGCACAAATGAGCACAATGTGGAAATTGTTTTTGTTTTTGTTTTTTTCTTGTAGAAACATTTGAGAGCAAAATTAATAATCCTCTTGATGCATTCAAAAAACATGATTACTACTACTACTTGCTCCTACACTTTGTTTCAACCTTTACCTCTAAAACTGCATGCTTAATGCTATCATTAAAAGAGAAGTGTGTAAGTCCCTCGCATTCAAAAATGAGAACTGCAGTTCAAATAGTGAATTGGAGTAATAAACAGCATATTAAATAGGCTGACCACCTCCTCCTCCCAGGGCTCAAAGCTCAGGCAGGTTGCCTGCAGGTTACAGAGACACTAAACAGTAGTGCCACACTATAATTGGACAATAACAAGCAATGACGAGTCCTCCCCTGTATCAGCTGTTTATAATTATTAATATTGTCTGTCGATGCAACATTAAGCCCCATTATTCACACTCTGGAGTTGGCGTTCAGTCCTTAATCTCTGATGACATATCATGGTCAGATTTATTGCGATAAATTAATTACATATTACTCCTTTAAATTACTTTTGTAAATATTACACACAATATTACAGCAGATCATAAGACCTGTGGAGACAATATGCACTGGAAACAAAATGTATGAGATCTGAAAATCCCCTTTTTGCTTACATATATATACATATATACACATATAGTGCTGAGAGTGGATTTCTGGTGCTACCCTGTGAAGTACCAACTGTCCCCGCTCGAGGAAACAGTGACTCATCAGGGTTTAGTGTGCATCGTCTTATTGTGTTTATCTAGGTGTGCTTCTGTGTCCACTCATGGCCGACAAAGATGCTGCCCAGATAATGCAGTATTTTCTAAATAGTGGCACAGCATCAAAGCTCTTTAAAAAGTCTACTATAAAAAGTCCATCCACCATTTATGACTCCATTCAGTCAACCATCTCTCCTTCCTTAATGACTGGCTGATCACAATTTAGTGCCGGATCTGGAATTGCGTGCATTTAATGTGAGATATGTGACAGCCAGACAGGTGGGGGTCAACCAGTGAAAGCTCGAATGTGATCATGGCTTTGAGGTGGAACAGAAACCAGAAATCACAGAGGGAGAGGTTTTGACACCATGTTCATAAAATCGATCATATATTCTCTTTAAATCATTGTCTGATCACCCGTCCATCTCATATTATCTTTTGCTCTGACTGAGTTATTTTACTTTTGAGATACCTGCCTGAACCTGCTGTTATTCTCTTTCGCCGTTTCCTGTTTCCCATAAAATAGAGGTTATATGGAGGCGCAAGACGAGAAAACCTTAGACACACTCCAGTGATGCACATTTTTCATCACGACACTGGAGATGAAAAGAGTATGTCTGTGTACATGCTTGAAGTATGCAGTAATACCCTAGAGACGCTCGAGCATCGCATTCAGCACATGGAAATATACACATGCACACACTGAGCAAACAGTACACAGATGCCTCACTGTATGCAGTGTGCAGTGAAATCTGCTTAGCAAACACAAACATTTGACAGCATTGACATCCCCTATGCAGAACACTTAAGGGTTCTCCATATACCATTTTGTGTATGGAGATGTGACTCAGCAGTATACTGAATTTGATTGCTTAGAACGATACAGAGGGGAGTAGAAAACACAGTGATTTAAAACTAGACTGACACTGCGTTCACTGCGAGAGTAACAATGCACCCTGTTAAGGCAGGTGTAATTAAACTAATGCAATTGAAGGTTACACAAGTGGCAGAATCCTAAGACCTGAATTTCTATTTAAAAAAAGATGCACTATATAGGTTTTAATTCATGATAAGATCTTGTAATAAAGTCATGAAATTGATTCTTAGATTAGATCTGGGAGTAATTAAATATGTTCATGTGAAATGTCATTAGGCAGCTGCCCATGATGCCAATGATGATTTATCCAAGCACACCAAAGCGGATATTTCATGTCAGCCCCACATTGCGGGACATAATATCCCCCCCATGGGGGGTCGTTGAGTCCATTCGCTAGTTTTGTCACAAAATTTTCAGTGGTTAGTATGAGATCAAAATTCATATTTATATTATATATTTTGATGGTTTAAAAAAAACTGTACAATGCCAAGAGGTCTCCAATGCTAGCTTAAAATTGTTACTAGCGGTTAGCCAGATTAGCCTCAGAAATGACTGCCATGTTTTAGAACATGAACAATAGTAAATGCTAAGTTACAGAGTCTATGGTAAGTCTATGGTTTAATGCTATGGATCTACTATGAAGAATCAAAGTAGCTGCAAAGACAGGGGCGGGCTGAGTTTAAGGAAGTGGACATAAATTATTCTAAATACATCTTTCAGTCTACTCCTGCTATTATATCTATTCATGTCTCTGCTTTCCTGATGGTATAGATGAAAGAATACTTTGGAAAAGCTGCCAGCTTGTGCTCACATTAGTAGATACAATCAAATACCATACGTTATCAGGAAAGCACATACAGTCTCATGGAAACAGATACTATTCAATCCAAATATGCTTGATAATATTCAGGAAAAAAATATTTCCAAAATGTAATGCAGTAATGTTAAGAGTACTACTTTCTCACAACAACATAACAAAATGGCAGCTACAAATGAACACAGATATTCAAAAACAGGACAGGAAAAAAGTAGATAATTTTAATATTATACTATTTTAATATATTATAATACACATATATTAATACATATGTATAACGTCCTAGTTCTGTTAACTGCAGTAAGATTAAAACATCAAGAAAAATGAACGCAGCATCATTGGAATTAGAAGATTATTCATTGGAAGATGATTCCCCCTCAACTAAAGGATTTTTTTTTTTTATATATATATATCTTTACTGTAAAGAGTTCTTCTTTTTCAATATAAAACAGAATCTTTTGATTTATAAAACATTTCTTTTCAGTTTGTGATTCTGTTTAATGTTGCCTAGTTAAAGGCAGGTCCTGGGGTTCAGACTTAGTTTAGTTAAAAATTTAAATAAAAGAGAGGGACGGATGAAAAGTACAGTATGGAAATATATTTCATAATTCATTATATTTCAATATTGATGACTGATTGATTGATACTGACTGATGCTTTGAAAGCACAACAGTGTCATTACCAATGAATATCAGGTTAGAAAAAACAACATTTGCCCGATTTAACGTGACCTCCAGTATAAATCACACCTACTTCTGGTCTTCTATCCAAATACAGATACAGAGACAGATATGAAACCAGAACAAACAAAAAACAAAAACCCTCTAAATCACATCGACATTTGTAATTACACTAATAACTAAAAATATTGCCTGAGAGCAGAGACTTGCTCAACAGTATATCATGCGGCTCACTAGATATATTTGGATAAGAATGGTATTTTTTTTTTCTAATACTGTTGTTTGTTTAATATTTATGTATTTTAATAAAAACAATTACAACAATCCAAGACCCTCACAAGTTAAACGTCATGCCCAGACAGAGGAGGCATGTCCATGAGTGAGTTGAGGGGTCACAGATAACCCAGACACAACTAGAACACAACTAGAGAGTTGAAAAAGCAGCATTAGGAGCTTTGGTGAGTTTTATGTACATTTGAGTGAGTGAGTTTTATGTACATGTACATGGTTACCACTTGTTTTTCAAGGGAGTATTTTTTTTTTCTGTGCTCATATAGTAAACATTGTTTAACTTTTGTTAAATGTGACACAACAGCATTTGCATTTCAAGAATGAAACATCAGACATTAACACTTTTTTCTATAAAGAAAGTTAGGAAGGAGACAGTGATACAGAATTAATGAGCCACAGGAATCTGATGTCTGCCAACAGCAAACAACAGAACACTGAATTACAGCCGACCCATCTGATCTGTATCGAGGTGTGTGTGTGTGTGGTTAGTTTGTAGCAGCGTGGTGTATTTGCACATGATTTAATATTGGAGGTAAACATGTGGGACAGCCGTGCATAATGGCACTGTGCTCTGGACTGGCCCCTCTCAAATTGCGCTCTGCAGATTTATCAACATTTATTTGTGCTGCTGCCTTCAGGTGTCTGCAGGTGTTTAATGAACTGAAGGAGAAGTTTGTCATACAGTGTAAAGCAGCTGCGCACAGCAGATACTGTGAGAATTACTCATTGATTATCATTGATCAAATCAAAAGAGAACAATTTACAGATGTTCCTGCTAAACGTACATTTTTGGGCCGATTTCAACACATCTACAAGTAGAGCAATGGAGTCCAAATAGCCAGTTCGAGCCATAGACAGTATCTTAAATAGATTTAAATTCTATTTAATATACCATCTAAAGTGAGTTGTTCCCCCCCTGCTCCCTCCTCCCCAGACTCAAGGAAGCTCAGGCAGGCTGCAGGAACACTGCAGGAGTGCAAGATAAGTGCAACATTGTAATTTGACAATAACAAGCGACAGCGAGTCCTACACTGTAACTTGATCAGCTGTTTGTTGTAAAGCTAAGCCTGTTATCCTGAAAACAAAAGCCCACTGCTTTGAAAACCCACACTCTGGAGTTGGAGTTGAGTGCCTGCTTTCCTCACTGCCTGCCAGTCTCCATTAACATATTGCTCAATTTAACCTTTAACCTTCTACTGCTTCTAAAAGATTATTAATGATTTGTTACAAGTCATAAACAGACACTTACTCATTTGGCGAACATTCAGCATAAATGTGAACTGTAATTAGACACTGCAGGTGAGTATTTCAACTTAGTATGTTTCCTTAATCTCTGATGACATACTGTGGTCACTTTATGGTTTATTACAGTAAATACATGACAGACTTCTCCTTTAATTAAAATCGTTCATTTACATCTTAGCATTATTCCTCATTTCTGCACGAAAATAGAGCCCAGAGAGCAGTGCTTACTGTATCCAGGCTACAGCGCAAAAACACATTAGCATCTGTCTAACAATGGCTACTTCCCATCCACTTAGGCAGAAAAGAAAACAGAGACAGAGTGATCGCAGAATGGTTCGAGACAAACAGAGACGCTAAGTAGAAAAGTTTAACCTGGCTGTTAGCCTGGCTGGCTTGCGCCCATAAACACTCCATCTCTGATCACAAAGCAGATGAGAAGGGAAATATGAGATGGAATCTAAAGGAGACAGAGGAAAAAAAAAACAGAGAGGACAAATGAAGGGAGGAAGCTGGTGTTAAACATCTCCGGGGTGTCTGATTGTGTGCACCTGTGAGTATGCGAGTCTGTGGGCTTTGGGGTATGTTTGTGTCCGTCTGTTTGTACACTGACCTTGAGTTTCCAGCCCCAAGTACTACCTCTCATTGTCACCCTCATTTCAGTTCTTTCCCTCTTTCTTCTCTCCATCTGCCTCTCTGTTTCAGACCCTTCGGGGAGCAACTGAAAACTTGTTACAATAATATGAGTTTTACTTCACCTTGTCCGTGGCTGTAAAGACTGTTTCTCAGGCTTAGCGATAAGGTTAATGTTACACTCAGTCCTCACAGGGGTAGAACAAAATAAGTGTGTGTCCCCGTGTGTGAGACTGTTTGTGATGATAGCTTGAGAGAAACAGACAACCTGCCATGCTTTATGATTGTGTTTGGGTTATCTGCAGCGCCCAAAGCGCATACACACACACAGACACAAAAACCGAAACACACACATACTTGTACAAACATATAACATCATCATTTACATAGGAGAATCTTAGGTCAACCTGAGTCACATGCTGACAACTAGCTTATTCTGGGAAAGTGGGGTCATCATTCAAATACACACACGCATGCACACACACAGTCTTTTGGCTTGCTGCAGCCAGACTGCTGGCATGTATTTATCACTCTGACAGCATACTTAGTCAATATATTACAAATAGCATTCATGTACCATTACTCCCACGGGTTCACTGATGTTGTAAGAATAGGTTTTTTTTGTGTGTTTTTTTTTAATAAATTGTGTTTTATGAACAATAAAATCATTTAACCAGAAAACAAAAAATAATTAGAATGATATAAGACTGTACAAGAAAGAAAGAAAGAAAAGTGTAAGCTTTAAATTTAAACCCAGTTCATAAACCTTTTTGAGGAAGTTCAAAAAGCTGATACTGTTAGCCTGAATCTGAAAAACAGCTTGGCCGCTTGCCTAATGTATGCTGGTTAATAATCTTGTACGCTGTTATGACACCATTGTCTGGCGATCCTCTTTAGCTGTGGATTCATGGCCACCTCTGTCACAGAGCTTTTAGGAAAATGACAAACTATGTGCGAGTTCTCACTCAGCACCGGCGCTGTACTGTACTGTACAACCTCTGGAAGTGAGATTAAAGCAAACACCTGCAGGTCCTGGATCATCAGTCAAACTACAGTACCGTTGAGTAGTGAGAATATAGACAGCAAAACATTACATTTTATCGATGTAGTTTTGTTTTACTACTGCTCAGTGCAGAGGTATTTAATGATAACAGGTGGCTAACATTATACAGTACAGCAAAGTATCACAGTAACCTTAAATAAAATGCATATTCTGTAGGGTAGTGGAAAAATATAAATCTAATATGACAATGTTGAGCCTCCTGTGCTGTGTCTATATTACATTGAGACATTGTCAGTGTTGGGAAACAAAAGATGTAGCAGATAATTATGCAGAGTTGCTCACAAGCAATAATAAAAATAAATCAGAACAGGTATCTTGTAGTTCAAAGATTTATAGAATCGGGGGTGGGCCTCAGCTGTGGGGCTCCAAACTATTTCAGGGAAAGTTAACTGTTTTTCCCACTTTTCTCAGAGTCCAAACCTAATAAATGCCTGAGGACCATAGACAGTAGAATAAGAGGACAGAGCTTTCGGGTCTGAAAAGTGAAGCCAATGCAGAAGTGCCTTAAACCTGCCAGAAGGGTGCGACTCCACTGGTTGCAGAAGAATTCAGATTGTATGCAGTCTTATGAGAAAATTACCCTACTTCTCATTGAATGAATGACCTCAGTAAACAGTTTAGTGATCGAGACCATAAACTCATTAGAACAGTTAATGGTCTCAATCACTAGTTTCATGTCTTTAAATGAGTAGGTTTTTATATTGGTTAAATTGAGCAAAATATTAAAGGAGTCTGGCAGACAGTAAGGCAGCTCTAGAGTGTGTATTTTCATATTAGTGGACTTTTGTATACAGAATAACAGGCTTAACTTTATGTTGACAGACGACTGATAGTTAAAAACAGCTGATCACCTTACAGTAGAGGACTTGTCATTGCTTGTCATTGTCAAATTATAATGTTGTGCTCGTCTTGCGCTCCAGCAGTGTTGCTGCAGCCTGCCCTGAATCTGGGGAGGAGGGGGCTCGGGGAAACAACTCACTTCAATCATAGATCATATTAAAAATACGATCTCAACCTATTTAATATACCGTCCATGGCTCTGCTTGCTATTTGGACTGCAGTGCTCATTTTTGGACCTGCAATTGTTGCATATTACTCCTTTAACTATGTTTAATATATATGAGCAGACAACATAGAAGCAGGACCACTCCTGAGAGCTAAACTGTTAGCACTGAACAAAAGAGCAAATGACCGCAGGTAGATAAATAGTGCTCATCGCTAATGAAGAAAGGTCAGGCCATCTCTGCAAAGATTCAAACATGGACTCACTTGGCACTCTGTTGATGGCCCGCAGTGGCCTGAGCACTCGGACGGTACGGATGGCTGACAGGCTGGCGTTGTGGCCATCCAGAGAATACTCCATCACCCTGGAGACGGAGAAAGGCGGGGAGAGAAAGTTTTACTTCAAATTCACCGCTGCACACATTCACACACATGCATCTACATAAAGCAACAACAAGAAAACTAAGAACATCAAAAATATAATAATGCTCATAATGGCACCTACCCACATAATTACTGTACATGTGGCATTTAATTACATAGAGTCAGAAGCGCTTTTCCTCTGTGCAGCAGCACCCAAACATCATAAATGTGACAAGCAGACAGAGGGAGTCAGTCATGGTCTGTGATTGTGCCGGCTGCCTGCGTGAGGAAAAGTGTCTGTGGTCACACCGGCTCAGCCCTTGGAGTGTGGGAGTAGCTAAAGCAATGTCTACTGCTGATTGGGTCCTGCCCTCGCCTCAACCTACAGCATATAGTGGCCCCAGCCTTTAGTGCAGCTAACAGCAAGAGCCACATATACTCCTCCAGTTTCCAAGTCTTGGTTACTGATGAGTGCATTTAGAGGCTGCTTAGATTGGTACATATTGTCCTGAATATCTCTTTTCTGGAAATAAGTAAAGGTTAACTTGAGTAGGTTCAGTTTTTAAAATGTTTTTTTTGGTCAGTTTTACGACTAGGGGTCAGCACAGGGTGTTTTATTTTGATAACTGCACAGATTGTCCTTGCCTTTCCTGTATCTGACTGCCTGCTTGATCTGCTCAGTGCAGCTTGATGCGGCTTTCGTCAAAAATAAACTTGGCACATATTTGAAGCAGGGCAGAGTGGAGATTCACTTCTGGGAAGATTCTGGTGGAATCACAAGCATTGTCCAGAATGGCTGTAATCAGCTCTCACGGCCATGCTGCAGCCAGAATGCATTGCCGTGCCCGGTGGAATCAACATGTTATTCCCTTCGAGATGGTGATAAGGAGTCATTTTAGACATTTTTTTTACAAGTTTTATTTAAACAATTCCAGACATTAGTCATATGAAACATCAACTAATGAAGTGCAAACAAAACTGAATAATATAACAATAAAGGTCTTGAAATGGCTGCTTTTGTTCACCTGCCCTCATTAAACAAATGGCTTCGCCAAAGAAACCAATGTCAAATGGGGCACAACTGACCTCCCCCTAAGCTCCACTGCTTTTTGCTCTGTGGTCTAATAACAAGCTTGGTACCCACTGGAACCTCGGCCAACTTTCTAATTTATTGTTTCCTGTACTTAGATATGCTATGTGCTGGGTTCTTCTAAGTTGAAAAGAAAACCAGTTTATGAAGATGGCTAGACGATGTTGCTGGGGGACCAGTAAAAAAGACATGTAGTCACATGCTTAATTAGCTGTTATTAAAACACTGGCGAACTAGCAAGCTAAGCATTGATGTAGATTAGCTAGCTAGTAAGCTGATGTTTTGCTAAAATTGGCTACTGAATGTAACTTGCTACTGTCGCTAACAGGTTTTACAAAGCAAAACATTAGCTAACTCTCCAGCTAATGATTGATGCAGATTTGCTTGCTTGTCAATTAGTGTTTTTTTTTAAACATTAGCTAACTTAAGATGTAAACTTTTAACCATATTCAAAATTTTGTTTTCCTTTCAACGTGGACGAGCCTAGCAGGTTCAAAAAAAGGTGCGGACAGACTAACAAGACTAACTAGACTAACAAGGCAGATCAAAATGTTTCACGAATGGTACACAAAAACCATACATTGTTGGTTAGTACAATTTTAACTGGTTAAATTCTTAATGGTGTTTAATTGATTAATCATTAATCATTAATCATTAACATCTCTACACCTGCAGGCACAAACACATCCCTCTGTGTCATGTGGACCATTTTCACTCCTGTGGAAGAAAACAGATTGTTTGTGCATGCTTGTTTGTGTGAGATTGCATCCGTGCTGGGCTGACTGTTTACTTCTTGTTCAATAAGATGTTATTTTATTCTAAGCACATTGCTATTGTCTAACTGCAGATGAGAGAGAAAATTGAGCAATGTGTGGGCATGAGCAAAAAGGATTGTGGGATACTAACCCTGCCATGACGATGACGAAGTCAAGCTGGTTCCACTTGTCGCCAAGGTAACAATTGGAGCCAAAAATTCCCAGGGCCACCATCTTGATGACCATCTCCACAGCGAAGAAAGCAAAGATGCAGTCATCCAGTACCTGAAGGAAGTTGAAAAACAAACATACAGAGAGAATTCATGTTTAACACGGACAACAATAACACGAGGAAATTGGCTTCTTGTCAACAAATAAAGGTCAAGTCCTTGTTAAGTTTCCTCATCAATATGCAGACCCATTTTGAAAGAAGCGGCAGAAGTGCCACTGGAGGTTGAAGAAGAAATTCTCGTCTCCATTAGTTAGTTTCATCCCAGCAGGGAATACCTCTGGCTTAGCATGGTTATGGCTGTGTCTCAATTAATTATCTCTGCCACAGCAAAAAGCGCGTCTGTATTTGAATATAATGAGTGCATCTCAGTGCACTAAGAATCAACATTACTCTACAGTGAGAGCATGTTGAGGCAAATGAGACAAGTGAGACGAGAGACAGAGTAGAAGACGTTTTCATTACCATTTAAAGAATTGGATTTAATATTGTTATGGCTCTTCCAGTCACTTCACAACAAATTAAAGCAGAATGTGAAACCAATCCCTGGGGGGGGGGAATAAACATTTTATGTACAATTAATTAGCATAAGTCTCTTGCATTCCTTATATTTGGCCCTGCGAGTGACACTGAATTTTCCATTTTATTCAGGAGAGCACTGAATGTGGGTTGAGTTAGAATCAAAGCATGGCACATGACTTTACAGTAACATAATGTGAAAACATTTCAAACATGTCACTAAAGTAAGCAACTCCTTTTCCCATGCCATTGCTACCATATGGAAACACATTTAGTGCCCATGTTGCACACAGTCTGGCACACATATTTAGCCTTATTTAAATCTGATACAACAGGTAGTTCTGTCCATGTCGATTTCATGCTTTAGACTGAGCAAGCAAGGCAGTTTTATGTTTGTATGTGTGCAATTTTTTTCAGTTCAGGAAATCCAAAGACCTCTAGAAAGCATAAACATAAGGTCAAGTTGGCTGGTGACTCAACAGGGACTGGAAATCGTCACTGTGAGCCTACTTGCTGGAATAGCAAACTGGGTTTCTTGACATGGGAAATCTACTCACGTGACTGATTGTTTTTGTAATTTTCCCATGGTATGAACATGTTTTGATTATTTCTTTTATTTTGTTGGTAACCGTTGTATAATAACAATAATACACGAGAGGGAGTGCATTACCATCACTATTAGCACGACAGTGATGCTGTCAGGACCAAGGTGTTTCTTAATAAATAGTGTGAATTTTAGTCATGTGCTTTCATAGAGAGTAATCACACAAAACTTGCCATGTAAGATAATCTGCTCACAGTTTCCAAGGGAGAGGGCGTTGCACTGACCTGTAGGATGCGGCACCACTCTGACTGGCAGCTGACATCTTCACAGGGCTGGAACATCCCCAGAGTCACGCAATTGAGCAGGATCACCAGCATGGATACATGCTCGAACCACGTGCAGAAAGAGGTTAAGGCCAAAAACACACAGAATGTCGTTTTAAATCGTTAATTACAACAGGTGTAGGATTACATACTCATTCCAGGGTGTCAACTAAAACGATCGGATGCTGCTGAAAATGCAAACAAAATGTTTTCAGCCTGCTTTCAGATTATGTTAATGTTGCATCATCAAAGCTGGAGGCAGTTTTTTCTGTAACAGTGCTGACCACAGGTGCCTCATGGGCAGGCACGGTCAGGTGCAAACCACACGCAGGAGCAGCATGGTCAAAACAGCCCAGTTGACCTGTTGCAAAATGAGGAAAGCAATGATACTGGCAGAAGGGAAATCAGCCGGGTCAGAGAGTTGGAACAGAACGTTTTTTAACACTGTCTGGCTCTGCTACAAGCCAAATCTCAGCAAAATAATGAAGACTGAACTGAAGTGAATGAGATCATTGTTTTAGTACTGCATATTGCGCAATCTGTCGAATGTTTGAGAGCAAGGAGGATATAGTGGTGGGGTTTTGCTGGAATGCCGTAACAACAGTTGACAGCAACCCGCCTGAATGGCAACAAAGACCCCTCCTCCATGGTCTTGCAGGTGCTTGTATGAACAGCGAGGCAAGTCAGGTAATTGTAAAATTGATTACCATGGCGTATCATGTTCCAAAAAACACGATTCATGAGTACGCAGTGCCACATGGATATGACTTGTCGAAAGAATTATTCAACAACTACTGTACTCAAAAATAAAATGGCTTGTAAGTGAATTTGACTTTGAGAAAGTAGATTTCAGACTTGCCGGACAAGGCAAGTGAAAACGTTGAACCCTGTGTGTTATTGAAAACGTATCCTATTTGACTGAAAAAGAACAGACAGACCCTTGTTGTATTCTTCACTACTGCTGCCTAAAGTATGGATCCATCTCAAGTCCTTGGTTCTTCTGAATAAGCCATCTCAAGGCAGGACTAGACTAGACTAAAATTTTAGATATGACGCCAGAGAGCATTGTTCGTTATGGCTCATTTCCTCAGCAATCAAAGATAGTTCTGGGGAAGACAGCAATAAAAATAATCAGGGCTCCACTCCATAAAAACAATGATATAATATTATGAGATATTAATATATATAAGCAAACATAAGAAGCACAAAAATCCCAGATAACAATCAACTATGATCCAGCATAAGAGCATGTGAGGAAACAAACACTCCGCCAACACACTGGAACCGGATGCCAATAAGAAGTTTTGTGTGAGTCTAATGCACATAATGGGTCTAATAATGACCCAGTGGGCCAGGCTTTTTGGCTGTTAATCTGCTTACAGGCCTTTTCACAATTTCTCAAATAAACATTGTAATGGGCCCATGTCTGATGTATATCCTGTTGCACCATTTTCTAATATAAAGATGCTCTTCTAACACAATTACAGATGGGGATTTTATAATTCCGCACATTAGTGGCAATTGATTTCAGCATCTGAAAAGAGACAAGCATGGCAGGAAGTCCTAATGCAAGTCTTTGCTGCGTTTCAGGATTTGTTTCGTGAGGTTCTACTTTCTTGTCGCACAATTTCAAGGGACCACAAATGTCAGATGTCACCTCTGGCCTGTCTAAAACAGCACTTGTGGGTAATCTTTTGTTGATTTCCTTCTGCTGTTATCCTCTCTCTATCCGTTGTGGACACCAAGTGAGCTTATCTATTTAGGACAAAGCAGTGCAGAGGGCACAGTCAACAGTGGATTTGTTTTATGTCTTTCTTTTGTTTTAGTTTCTTTTCTGTCCACATCACAAGAGCTCCAAATATAATCCGTCTATAAAGAACAGGGAGTCTAAACAGAGGGCCCCATCGGTGCCTCACAGACATAGACAGACATTTGTTGGAGATAGTTTCTCTCTGTCAGGTTTTGTTTAGGAATTCCATTGATGTAGCTTGAATGTAGCGACATGGATGGCAACTAGAATCGCGCCCCATGTCGACTAAATGAAAGATGACAAATCTGAAAAGCCATAGGCGGCTCCAAAATCCCAACTTTCATCTTAAAGGAGAAATATGTAATGTATTTACCGTAGTAAAACATAAAATGACCATGATATGTCATCAGAGATTAACGAAGCATGTTCATTTGAAGTATTCGCTTGCAGCAACACTACAGCTGCGGTGTCCTCCAGGCAGGAATGATTGTTTTTGTTTGCCTGTTTTAACTTAACTTTACATTGACAGACAACAGTTATTAACAGCTGATCAACCTACAGTATAGGGCTTGCTGTTAATCACAATGTTGTGCCTATCTTGCACTCCTGCGTCATTTCTGCAGCCTGCCTGAGCTTCCTCCAAGTCAGTTTTTGAACTGCAGTGCTCATTTTTGGGCGCACAATTGTTACATATTGCTCCTCTAAGTCTCAAATCAGGTACAGATGCCCTGTGCGGCCATGTACACAAAAGAGACACTCATCATGTGAGCCAAAATGGATGAACACATAGGACGGAACAGTGTAGTCGCACTCTTACTGATAACAAATTAATAAATCCATCGTAGCAGCACTGACAACATGCTGCAGCATGATGTCATAAATCAAATCAGTCTATAAAAACTCAAGTTAACTAATGAAAGATACATGGCCAGTATATCACAGTGCTTCTGCAGCTCCAATAAAGTCAGAAAATGCCCCTTGATCATAATGAGAAAAAATAATAGATCACCAAGTGATCAAAGAGTACAAAGGGAGCATGAGTGAGAGACAGAAAGATGGCAGGAGGAAAATGACAAAGAGAAGAGCAGGAGGAAACAGCTTTAAATCATGCCTCCTCATCCAGGAAAAGGCACTGAGGCTGCTGTTTTTCTACGTTAGTTTGGCTCTTGTCCCACAAGCACACACAGACACACACACACACTCACACACACGCAGTGATCTGGTGTGCGGTGAGCTGCGGTATTGAAGTATTCCCAAAGTGAAGTACTGTTCTAATTAGAAAAGGGAGTTAAAGCAGAAAACAAATGGTGACCACTGTCTTCTACATAATACACACACACACACACACACACACAGATGTACAGACTCGTAAAGAGCA
Organism: Lutjanus campechanus; assembly: GCA_027495735.1. Classification (NCBI taxonomy): domain Eukaryota; kingdom Metazoa; phylum Chordata; class Actinopteri; order Lutjaniformes; family Lutjanidae; genus Lutjanus; species Lutjanus campechanus. The sequence goes on along the minus strand of JAJHUR010085274.1, from coordinate 36,676 downwards.
CACAAATGCTGGCATACACATTTTGTAGGCAAATTACATAAGGTATATGTCTCTCTCACACACACGAGGGACTCACTGCTGTGATCCGGGGCCAAGACAGAAGTTTGTATCAGCATCCTAAAACTTTTTTTTCTCTACACTGTCTTTCTCCTCCTTTCTCCTATAAAATTTTTGCACTCATGTAATGGTTTAGTAAGTAACTCAGATCTATTTTGGAAGTACTGGGTGTAAACAACAGAATAAATTACATACTCAATATTCAATTCAAGCTGACTTTAGGATGTTTAAACCACATAAAAGCTCAGGAAAACGTGTGGAAGCTGCTAAAACCTACAGAGAAGGACTTGATTGACGCAGAGATAATTTGCGGGTAAAAGGTTGATTCTGGCTCTCAGCTTTGCGGGTGCACGTTTGCAAAACTGGACCCATGCAAGACTCTGCCTGCCACCCCCTCCCGTCCTCCCAAGAATCAGCTGGGAGATGTGTCCGAGTGATTAGTGAACATAAGTAGTGTAACATATGCTACAGATGTTCACTAAGTCCACTAAACAACATAAACTTACAAAGTGTCAAGAAATGAAACATTCTTGCACCTACTTCCCTTTAAACAGTAAGATACAACCGCACACCTTCTGAATCTGAAAGTTTTTGCCTTTTACCAAACTAAAACGAGTTTAATTGCCTCTTTAACTCATCATAAAACTCACTTCAATCAAGCTCAACAGAAAAACAATGTAAAACTTACCCAAACCATCTTCATTAGTTTTTCAACTGATCCAACAACCAGCAGCTCTGCTTTGGCTGAAATAAGTTCTTAATTCACTGCATTAGATGTGAAAATAGTCTGGCTCTATAAGATGTTTTCCTCTCATTCTTCGTCCAGCTCAGTGGACTCATCTGGCGACGCAGCGGTGTACTGTGCGCTGTACTGGAGACCATTAAATTAGCAAAATAAAATGATAAAAAGGGCCCCCAAAAGACAACCAGCGATGGACTCAGCCAGTTGCTGATAGACAATACATTTGTCCAATCCCCCAACCTCACAGCAGTTAATAGGAGGTGAAGATCTGTATGAACTGGCTCTTTCGTCTTGGAACAACAACCTGACAATTTTGCCTTCTATTTCCTATCCCAAAAGAGGGAACTACCTTGTTTTTTGGAGCCCATCCACAGTATCAGCTCATCACTGACATGTGTGTTGTTAGAACCAAGGTAGGCGATTGACTGATCTTTACATTTTGGAAATTAGCTGGTACAACTTTTTGGATCAAAATGCTGATCTGTCACAAACATAAGCAATTAAACCTTCCCTCTTCAACCAAATTCAGCACATCCAAAATGGTCGACCTACAGATTGATGATGTGCCATGAAAACACTCCACACTTAACTAAGAACTACGGATTTTCCAGCCTAATGAGCCGACTACATTACTTCGATGTCACAAGGCTCAGCACCCTGGTACAAAGTGCCCTGCCCACAATGTTTATATTGAACTTTTAGACTAAACATGTACATACCAAGAAACCCATGAGAAAACCAGGAGACTTTGCTTCAAGGGTCAATTTACCTCCCTTGTTATCATTAACATGTATGTGGTTCCTGTAGCTGTGAATAAAAATCAATTCAAAGAGCAATTAGGGGATCAAGACCAGATGCATATACTGTAAGAAATATAAAAGATGTATGAGGGAAGGGAGTATTGCATATGCAGTTTTCAGGGAAATGAGGGCAAATGTGTAATTCTGAGGGGGTCACAGAAAAAAGAGGACTCTCATCTGAATACATAAGGCTTTCTACGTGGGTTCAACAGTAGACGTTGATACAATAATCAGATTATGAATTGAGTGGGTTTGAGGGTATTTATAATATCAACTACTGACAAATGAAGAGACCAATCAAGGGGTCAAGAGACCATCAATTTTTCTTTGTTACTTTTAAGAAAATTCAAGGAGACATATATTTACTGTAATAAATTCTAAAATGACAAGGAGTTAGTGTCTGTTTACGAGTTGTAAGAAATCATTAATAATCTTTTAGAAGGAGTAGATGTTTATGACGGTTAAATTCAGTAATACGTTAATGGAGTCTGGCAGGCGCTCACTGAACTCAGAGTGAACCCAAAGTGTGAAAATTGCCAATTAAAAACAGCTAAAAACAACGTACGATGTAGGACTCGTCATCACTTGTTACTGTCAAATTACAATGTTGAGCTCATCATGCGCTCCTGCAGTGTTCCTGCCTGAGTTTCCTCGAGTCTGTCTGTCCATGGCTCCAGCTCACTATTTGGAGCGCAGTACTCATTTTTGTTACATATTGCTGCTTTAAGGCAATGTTTGGGCAGGAAATAACAGCGAAAAGTCCTTTGAAAACTGAATTGGTTAAATATCTCAATTAGTCTGCAGCAGCAATCCACAAGCATTTCCCTGAATATGCATTTTACATTTTACAACAAAAATATAATAAAAATAGCTTCTCCTCTTTGCTCTGCTCCTACGAGCACATCATCATCTGTATGCCGGCCCATTTGCACGTCTGACAGAGGATTTCCTGAGCCCTGGCTGCCACCACTCACCTATGTCAGGCCGCTTAATTAACCAACCTTGACAAGTCTGCAATGTGCTCTGCCAAAATGCCACATGTCTTCATTCTCCCTGCTGAGAAAGGCTTTCCTCTGTCCTCTGTGAGGGAAGATATGGATCTCCAGAAATCTGATCTGAGTGCGGAACTCTGATAATCTCGCACACTCACGCTACTTATGCGTATATCTCCCGTTTCTCACAAGTTGATGGGATGATATTGTAATACTGAGGGAAACTCGACTGTCTGCTATATGTCTATATTTCAGCCAATGCTCCAAGCTCCCATTGCTATGGTATGCAGCAGCTGGATATTGGAGTTAACAGAAGCGGTACTACTGTGGGAGGCAGGAAGAATGCAAACCCTGCCGCTTATCCTCCAGAGACAAATTTTAAATAGAGTAAGAGGGAGAAATAAACCAGGGGCATCTGAGAAGTTAACATTTTCGAGGGTACAGTGTGTGTGTGAGAAATGAGTGGTATGATGAAGGGGAAGTCCAGTTCAGAGGCCATGTTCACACAGGAAGCCTTACATTATATTCAGTAATTCCACGAGCAACAACAGCTCTGAGGCATCACGGCTGCTGCTTGTGTTGTATGTGCCCAGTCTACAAATGAGTTAGATGTGTGTTTAGCTATTATGTCAATGTAAAACATGGATTGTAGTGCCCTCAGGGAAATAGCAATACAACATTGTTGATAACACTGTGTTAAGTTACAATGTGCTGTTGTAAGTGTTAATACAAAGAGAAAAAACACAATTTCTATCACATGGAAAATGCCTTGAGCCGGTCTGTCACTATACATGCTTCAAACAGCCACACATACACACAGTCAAACAACCTAAGGTCGATCCTTCCTTCAGAGATGAAAGATTCAGTAATCTGCAGCAGAATTAAAATGAGAGATTTGAATATTCAGAGAATCTCTCCGTCGCGTTGCTCTGCGCCTCCCTCTGCTCTGCTCTCTCTAATTCCTCTTTAATCTCCGCAGTCAACACCTCCTGAGCCCCCTTCTGTCTTCAGCTCTCCCACACATACATGCACACACACACACACACACACAGATGCATGAATGCATAGACACATACACACACACACACATAAGCATTAATGTGTAAGTCCTCAAAGTCAATCCAGGCTGTCGCTGCAAAGCGAGCGCAACGTACGCGCTGATTTGCAGTAAACAGAAAACAACAAAGATGCTGCTGTTTTTCAAATTTTGTTTGGCTTCTGCCTCTCTCCCTCTCTCTCTCTCTCTCAAACACACATACACACAGACATACAAGCTCAAATTCAGTAAATTCAAGTATGTTTTCCCCTATGTTGCTATGAGCTAGATGGAATATAGTGTACATTCGTTCCTCCTATGGCGAAGAAAAATCCACCTCTGCACACAGTGCTCCTGGTCTCACTTGTTAAGGTCAATTCATGCCTCATCACTGAGAAAAAAAAGGTGTCACATTGGATGTGAGGGATTATGGGTTTACATAAGTGTAGCACTGGGCGATAGTTCCATTTTACCATTTATCATCTGCACATGCACCAAAAATCACTGGGTCAAAATTGACCTACTTTGGGTCAATACAGCACAGTAATACAGAGTATGAATGGGTTTTTGTTTTGTGTGTCCCAGTTATCTTTTATATTACTGTTGGCTCATCTACAGAAACTAAAATAATATGAATTAATGAACTGTTGATAAAAAATGTGGTTACGCTAGATTAAATTGAATTCTGTTGCGCCAAAGCTCCAATTTAAATTGCTACCCAATCTTGACTTTAAACTTCCACTTGAGGAGGTTTATCTTTAGCTTTTTATGTTGTGTGTCTTTTCCCTTTCACGCTACCTGATAATTTGGTCAACAAATTTTTCTCACAAGAGGAGAAAAATTTGCCGAGCTATCATGAGTAGACTGACTAGGCTAGCCTAGGCTTTTTAGCTAGCTAGCCAAATATGTAATATTTAGTTAGCTTTTTAGCTAACTAATGTAACGTTGTGTTGAGTAATATAGAGCCGCCAAAAATGTTCTCCCCTATTTTATACAGCACTTTTTAATGTATGTATTTATTTTAATTTGGATAAGCTAGCATCACCATACTGATTAAACTCTCTTTAATTTCAGTTTACATATTTTTGTTGGTGCAACCCAGTCTTAGTTTATGGTTCGTTCAATATCTTAGCTCATAGCTAATCCAAGTGTTCTACCAGTGAGCACAAAATCTGTCTTCGCTATCTTGCTGAAGAGCAAGAGCAAATGACTTTATACTGTGCACATTAATAATGTTTACAGATCTGAAGAGATGTCAGAATGGTAGGTTGACACACGTGCACACACACACTCATTAAAACTGCTGGAGACAAAGGAGAAACACAGTATAGAAGGCAGATATATAAAGACAGATATTAGATATTAGACAGATTACTGTACTTTCATCTGTTACTGTATAATGGATATTGCATGAGTCACTGTTTATCTTTAGCATCTGCTGTGCAAATATGTAATAACATGAGCTTTCCGAGGTAAACAAGACACAAATATCACAATACAATGTAAAAGCATTTGTAAGAGCCTGTTAAATTTGTACCACACTCTGTCATAGCGAAGTCTCACACCTACTGCAACTGTGATAACACTTACACGCATTCAATAAGTGAACACACACACACAAATGCATAGTACTTCTATACACATATACATTCAGGGTGAAGCATGGTTTACAGGTTGTGCTTTTCATTTTTTCTCAGCTGGACATGAAAAGTACAATGTTACTGCACTGTTACATGGTCAAAAGAGCTTTAGCAGCATTGTGCTCTCTCTCTCTCACTCACACACGCACACGCACACACACACACACACACACACACACACACACACACACACACAGATTTAGACACATGTGGCTGCCGATGCAAGACAACAACAATTCCCCAACACAACCTCTTAGGCATACATGGATGCACACGAGCATGAATACACCGGAGAGGTCTCACAGCACACACACAATGTCAAGCCCACTCCACAATGCACACACAGTGCCGAGCCCACTCCAGTTGAGCTGTCAGGTCGGTGCCAGTGCATGCAGAGAAAGAAGAGAGGGAGGAATGAGGGTGCAGTAAACAATAAAAGAGCACAAAGAATTGTCCAGTTGTCTCCCATCAACTGAGTTTAGCCACAGTGAACAAATTTTACTTTTGCTTATCGATTACTACTTACTAATTTCACTCGTGCTAGTTTTAAATTCATCTGTGTACTCCAGGCACCTACCATATATCAACCTGACTGTCTTGCATGTCACCCCATCTCCTCATGCATTTGTCTTATTAAATCATGAATCTAGCATTATTCTCAGTTAACCTACTCAGCTATCGGTAAGTTATTTGACGAGCAGTTGAATGGCGCAAACTGAATGATACTCTCTATCATTACGGTAAGGCAGCCTAAGTAAACCCCAAAACATTAATTAAACCAAAAAAGAAATCACTATCGCTACATTTATCTAGCTAACATTAGCTTAGCTTAGCTCAGTGTTTCTGGTGGTTATATTTATCTGTGGTAATTAGCGTTTGGCACAATTCTGCTGTGAAGAATGCAAGAGGACACTCAAAGAATTTGGAATCGAGAATTGTCAAGAACTAAAATCAATAAGCAGGCTTGCACGATACCAAAACCAAAGTCAGTCAACTTTTTTTTTTTTTTTTTTAAAGAAGAGGTTTCATTAAATTAAGTCAGTGGTTCTCAACCATTTCGATTTGAGACCTCCCAGAATATTCAGGTTGGTGATTGCGATCCCACCACCCCCACCACCATCTACGCAAGAAACTCAAACATGAAAACCATTGCTTTGACTCTCACAAACACACGCTATAAAATCTATTCTAAGGCAAATTATATGACTGGTACAGGTGATAGATTGTGAAAACCAATCCCCGGTCTAAAATACAGCATCATGTCTAGTTTTGGACTACTGGAGTACTGTTCCGAACATGGTGGTTTATGTTGGTGACTGTCGTTTCCATGCTGGTTTATAGTTTTAGTGAGGAGGCTGTTTTTTTTTAGGCTAGCTGGATTTCGTACATTTTTGAGTGCTTGAACCTTATGTTGAATGTCTTTAAGAGTCTGATTTTGCCGAGGGTTGCTTCCTGGCTCTCATTCTGTGCTGCTTGCCACAATGTTGTTTTGTTTTTTTTCTCCATAACCATCAGGGGACCTGACCTCCAGGTTGAGAACCACTGAACTGAGACCACGTTAACAGCAGTTTTGTCTCTTTACCAGTTTCCATCTCTTCCCTCCTCTCATTCCCTCCACCAACCCCCTAGGGTTCTCTATTTGTGTTAAAGAGGAGCTACAGTCTCGGCTCACCAGCAGAACTTATCCCTATGTGCTCCACGGCTTAGCACCCTTTGTTCTTCAATAAACTACAAATTTAGCCTGTCCCGCCTGGTTAGAAGCTCTCAAAACTTCCACTGTAATTCACCACAAGAAAAAGTTTTGTGTCTGACCACATGTTCACACACCAGTACAAGTCTGATTAAAACAGTGAGGACTAAATGAAACAGTTAATGGCATCACTTTTGCATCATGCCTTCATTTCATCCTTTTGTATTACAGTAAGCCAGGCAGCCAGCACAAGCAGCATCTCTCAAGGGAATCTAAAAAAAATGTCCTGTGCAGATGTCATTGGTCACAGTCAGTGGTCACGATTTACTGAGGCTCGTGGCTCCGGCCCGAGAGCTTATTGGCTGTCGCTCTCTTCTGTCAGGTGAGATTTCTCAGCCAAGCAGATAAATTTCACCTGTCTTTTCGCTCCGTTCGCCTCATTCCACTGAATTCGGAGCTAAAGGAGAGGTAATTAGTGTGAGAGGTTCAGATCAGTGACCAGTCACACGGCACTTAACTCTGCCATGGAGACAGATGGCTTGGGGAGAGCAAATCTATGCATTCATGCACACAAAGATAGAGAGACAGGGAAAGAAACAGACTGAAGTACATCCTTAAAGTGTTTTTTTTAGGGTTAATGGAGCTCTCAGTCACTCTGTTGATACATTTTAGGAGAAGAGAAAGCAGGAAATGGAGAGAGAAGAAGAAACTGCATTCACATGTCTATGTAGAGTTTACTGTATGTGGGAAAGTAGAAATAGCTAACTTATTTGGATGTAAACAGATGCTGCAGTGAGTTTATCCATCTTGTATATAAGCATCTATACATTCTGCCAAAGTCTGATGTAGAAAATTAAAATATTTGAGAAATTCTTTCCTTGTTTGGTCTCCACACAGACAGTTTATTTGTACAGATTCTCATACTGCAAGTCCCACATGTGCTAAACAATGATTCATCAATGCAACTGTGCCACATTTCCAATAACTTCGTCCTTTGCTGTCTTTCTGTCGCTGAGTTTTCAACCAAAGTTCCCAGAACTTTTAGTCCCAGGAACTACTTTGCAAGATATTTAAAAGTTCCTACAGCCCGTTGTTGCCTGTCTGACCACCACGGTCTAAAGACAAGAGATATCACAAGAATCGATACTTCTGTACTAAGTCGATGCCGAGTCGTTTTTTTTTTTTTTTTACAGTATCATGGGTACTGGAGATGCCATTCTTCTGGGGATGACAGGGACGGCATAAATGTTTACAAGTGCTGCAGTTTGCAATTAAATGCCAAAGGAAGAAGAAAAAGGCCCTTCAACACTGAACGACAACCACCACGCGTGTAAGATAGCAATATGTGCAGCTGCAGCGACAGCTCCACTTTGTCGAAAAGAAATAGTGATAAGTGGGTCACAACTTTGTAGAAAATAAGACAGGTTCCGACGGGTGGGTCAAGTGACAAAGCAGCGGTCGGACTAAGTATTTATAACTCCCACAAACACGGTATACAATACCCCAGAATCTGACCCTGGTTCCTGCTGTGAAAAAGCATTGAGTTCTGCAAAGGTTCCTAGTCCCTGGAAAGTTCCTGAGGCTAAAACGTGGCTTATGCAGACATTGCCTAACAGGCATTACTTTTAATTACTTTAATGGGAATAGTTCATTTCATTTTCAGTAATAAAATTTACAAGAATTTCAATCTCAGTCCTGCAGAAAACAAGGTTAACCCCCCCTCTTTCCCTCCCTCTATCCCCCTCCTCGGGACTCTTTTCATCTCTCCCTCCTTCCTCAGTTCCTTGACTCTAACCTTCACCCCTTCTCTCTCTCTTTCCCCTCCCTCGCTGACACCTTCATTTCTCTACATTATCCACCCTCTTAGCCTCTCACCTCCCTTTTTCTATCTTAGCCTCCCCCTCTCTGTATGTTTTCTTCCATCCTCTTTTGCAATCCATTTCTCTGACCACCCCACCCCCCCGTCCTCGTTCTTCATGCTCCAGTCCATCCCCCCTTCATTAGAGGAGAGCAAACTCAATCCCATCAGATGTAATAACCTAATCACACTCTCTACTCAGGTCGATCAGCAGGGCAGGAGTGTTTGTGTGTGCGTGTGTGTGAGTGAGAGTAAGAAAACAAGCGTATGCGTGTATGTATTTGTGTTGCCTGTTATGACAAGCATACCAATTTACGTTGCAATGTCCTTTGTCCTTTCCATATCTGCTTTGTATATTATCACTTTGTCCCTGGCGGTTTTACTAAACACGCTTGGAAGTGTAATATATCTTGTCAAAAGGACAAAATACTCCACAGAAGTAGGAGGTCGGGTGTACAAAGTACAGGACTTGAACAGCAGCGACACCAGATCATGACCTGGTTGTTAGGTTTGGACAACTTAAACACTTCAGGTTCACTTCAGGTTAGGGAAAGATTGTGGTTTTTCTTGATGTATATAAAAAAGCAAGATGTAAAGTCTTTCCCTAACCTCAACCAATGCTTTTAGGTACTTAAACCATAAAAACATAAATCATGATTTACTTGCTAGGAGGGCATATTGCAGGGAAGGCATTTTTATTGGTGTTGGCAAAGAATGGTGTGCATATCTATTCCTTATAAGTGTAGATTTTTTTTGTACATCAACATAATTTTTAAGTGACAAGGTTGTGACAATATAATATCGGAATATGTCTCACTCTCCCCTTCCAAGTGTGTAACAGAACCTATCGTGACCACTAAACTCGCGCAAAACGCAAAAGTTTACATACATTACGGACATACATTACATGTTTTTGTCACAAATGTCACAAACTACATTTTAGGGATCATTGCAGAAAATGTGTTTATGTCGTATGTTGTGTAAAAGACTGAGAATATCTGCTGATATATCAATATTGGAACTGTTTTACTATCAGCCAAAAAATCCAGTACCCACTGTGCCCACACATACTTGAAGTGTACCACATTGTCACCCATGAAATGATTACATTAAAGATTTACTATAAAGTTACATTCATACATTATCTAATATTTTCATTCTGTTTGTCTGTCCAATATATTTTATTTCAGAGGAATCTTCAAACTATTTGTAACATTGTGATTTCATATAAAATATGCTTTATTTTTTAATAACTCAAATGTGTTTGTCTGCATATGTGGTGTCACGTATGACTTGTAGACACTCTTTAAACACCTTGAACTGATTTGTTGGTGAGCAAATCTCAAAGGAACTCATTTCTGCTTCAGCCAAGCATCATCTATGCAGAGTTCAGAGCTTCTCCAACTGCTGGCATCACCCCATAGACCATCAGAGGCTGTTTGTCCTCCTTCCTTCATCACTCCATTCACTGTTAATGAGCTCTGTTCCCCCTCTGCTGTCCTTTCTTCCTTTTTACCCTCTACCGCTCATCTCCAAACTTTGTTGTGAATCTCTGCTCCGACCAAAATCTGCTCTCCTCTCCCCCGTCATGTTTATCTTTTCCTCCCTTTTCTCTCATCGCTCTCCTAACTCCTCCGTTCTCTCCATCTCCTCCTCCTCCTCCTCCTCCTCGCCTCATAGTGATCCGTCTCACTCTGTCGATGTGGCAGTGGAGTGCTTCCAATCCAGATTCCGAGCCGTGTTTGATTGGGATGATTGTTCATTTATTTCACCATCTGCCACAGAAAACAGACACGCACCAACACACACACACGCTCTCCACCATTACCTCAGACATGAAAAAAAAAAAAAAAAAAAAAAAAACCCCCCCCCACCACTGAA
>JAJHUR010085274.1:0-25960 GCA_027495735.1 Lutjanus campechanus | reverse complement strand
AAACCTGCCTCCACCTGCTGCGATCGCTACTTTAAGGATTTTGCCAACAGAATGACTAGTTGTGGAGTCGCATGTGTCTCGTGTGTCTCCTGCGTGAGTGTGTGTGTGTGAACTCCAGTTCGGCTCATCTCACAGAAGTCCCTGAAGACGTCACGATTCAGAAACAGAAACTCATAAATCAGCCTGTCCCTGAACTCTCTCCTCTCTCCCTCGTCTCCTCGTTGCCTCTTTCATCTCTCCATCCCTGCATCCCTCCATCCCTCCTCCTCCTACACCCCCGAGAGGCGGCTGAGGCAGCAGTGACGCAGTTACACCAGGATTCCCTCTGTCTTTCCGCTATGGTCTCTCTGCTGCATGCGCTTTCATCTCCCACTTGTTTCCACTGCCTTTTTAATCTCCTATGCCGATGACACTTTTCAAAAATGTTTTCTTTACATCAACCATCAGCATTGATTATATTATTCTTTTTCTCTCTGACTTCTATTTTAAAGCAGTGACAGAAATCTGGGTGTTTTTCAGTCCAGTGCAACGTAACACAAACAGTTTGTTCTCTGCTGCACTGCAACGTGCAGATGATGTACCGGACTGAAATATTCCTGACACACAACACACCTGAACTAAAGGCATCCCAAGGTGAGACTCTCTTCCTATGGCATCTGTCCCATCATGTGCACATACAGTGTGTGTGTGTGTGTGAGTGTGAGTGTGAGAGAGGAAAAAGGGAGGAGAAGAAGATAGAGGGAGAGATACGGAGCTCTAAATAGAGCAGCTGCATCTGGTGGGGCCTGGCCTTAAACCTCGACTCCACACACACACACACACACTCACACACCGGGGGCTACCTTACATGCCTGAAATGGTTCAACGGTTCAGCTCGACCTTGAGGTATTGGCTCCTCTACATGTATTAGCACAGTACCACACAGATGCTGACACAAAAACGTGAGCAAGTTGATATCATCTATTGCTTGAGGGATAACACAGGCAATATTCTATATTTTTCTTATTATAAATAAAAAAACAAAAACAAGCCCTGGCTTATTCCTCTGTTCTACAGAGCGGCATTTTTATCCATGAACTATAAAAAAACACATCTGTGAGTCACACTGTTGCACTGGATGACTTGTACTGGGGGTGTCACAATTCTCCAAATCTATGATTGGATTCAATTTTTGATCTTTAACGTCATGATTTGCTTGTGTTATTCTATTTAAACATTCCTTTTTTTTTAAGTACTGACAGCTCTGCCATTGTTAAACTATCAAGTCTTGATTCGTAGAGTTCAACAGATTATTGGTTCGATGTCTTGACTACTGTCATTTACATTTACAAATTCTTCTTTAAAAAGTCTATATGGAAAGTGTGATATAACAGCTGATAAGATCCTCTGGATCGCCTAAGCTTAAGTGTTGTTCTTTTCTTCTGTAATGTGCCGCAAGTATGCAGGAGTGGAGGGGAAAATATACCTGCCTTTAATTTTGATTCTAGCAACTGAAAGCTCATTTTAATCGATTTTTAATTTAATATTGAAATTGAAACACCGCTAACATGTACTTTCATTACAATAAAGGTGCATTATATTGTACTTTGAGTCCATACAACATGAATCTGCATATTAATCTGCAGCTGAAAGAATGTAGTCCCTGTGACTTTTAGTCTCTGTTATGGGCTTATGGCCCGACAGGACGGACTGTTTTGGCAGTGAGAGGTTTTTCCAGTTGTTTTCTATCGACGGTGAGCGTTTCAATGCACCGCTAATGCACCTTGACTGCCTTGCATTTTAGGCACTCAGAGCACCTCACGTTTTTGCAGGAGCACTCTGAACGCCTTGAGTTGAAAAAAACTCAGCTCAGAGCAGAAAAGTGCCTGACATCATTCCCTTTTTTTTTTTTTACCATTGTCCAATCGAATTAACTGAGAGACAGACCTGCTGTGGTGATGACAAAGTTCGCAGATTCTTGGAAATAACAATCATGGTTTTCCCAACCATAGTTACCATGATTCAAACAGAGTACAGCAGCCTGAAAGCAAATTAGTGCGGTACTTGAGATCTCAGTTAAATTGTTTTTATTAATTTAAACTGCATGAATAACATGTAACTCAATCAGATGATTGATTGTGTTTTCTCTTGTTTTCTCACCAAAGTAGTTCTTTCTGATAGAAAGAAATTAATTTCAGTAGATTCTGTTGCAGGAGGAAAGTAGTTCCTACATGAAACTGCTCACAACAAGGTTTCAAATGTATTTTTTGGTGCTTTGGGCACCACAAGCCGAGTACCACCCACCTCCATCATAGACATCTCTACCATCGATATCTCCAAACTCAGCAACACACACCAAAACTATCTAGATGGATAACTAGCACATTAGGTCAGAGGAAAAATATGTAGTTTTGATTTTGGAGTGATCTGTCCCAACTGTCTGAAAACACTAAATCTTATATTTCTCATAATGCAACCCAGGGATATCTTTATTTATACCCTCCTTGTCAGGTGAATGCCAACATCTTTGAACCTTCATGACACTTTTCTAATCTAAATTTGAAGTTTCAAGCGCAAGCTGAGATAACCCGGATGACATCACTTTGACATCATCACAGTTATTTTCAGAGACCTGACGAAGATCCTCCAGAATCACATAAGACATTATACAGCTGTTCTCATGACTCACCCGATGTTCCAACACATCCTCATACCTAAACGACACAACAAGTCGATTGTCAATTACACCCAAAATGACAAATGTTACCGTTAGACAGTAAAGGCAGTGACATGCTTACCAGATCCTAACTATCTTACTTAATTCATGTGACATAATTCATGTGACATTGCGCATGTGGTTTATGTTGGAAAAAGGTTGCAGTTTAGTTTGGTAAGATTTAGGCACAAAAACTACTTAGGTAGGTTTAGAAAAAGGTTGCGGTTCGGATTTAAACAACAGACATAAAAGTGACATCACTCTTGTGATGACCACGACCATAACAAAATTTCAAATCACCTAAAACTTTAAATAACTTTATGCTTATTTTTCGTTTTCACACAGGACTCAAACCCTAGTCACTTGCAGACTTGCTGACTTTTCTTGCTCTTTATACTTCTGTCATATTTACTACATCCACTAGGGGGCACCAACCGGGAGAAAAAATAATGTTTGTGACCTAATTTTAAAGATGTACGTCTTCATTCTAATTGGTTTGAGGCTCAGTGCCAAAGACAAGGTAGAGAAGTCAGACAGTATTGAGAGACAGACTAACGCTTTGTTGGTTTGGATCTTTTGACGGAACAGCTGACAATAAGAAAGCCGTGACATACTGGCAGCCTCATACTCTAACATAAGGACTCTGTTGTACAAACACTGTGTGTAAATGGATTCCTGCAGGCCTGTGTAAATGATATTGTTGATGTATCTTAACGCTGACAGCGTACCGTGGAGGACCATCAGACGTAAACATCCTGACTGATTATAGCGATTAAGAGGGCCACTTTTATCATGCATGCTTTTTCTCTCTCGGTCTCTCTGACACAGTTTCGACAGGATTCTGGTTGCTTAGTAACCGACCGCAGTCCGAGGATTCCAGAGAAGTGTCCACAGAGAGAAAGAGAGAGGAGAGGAGAGTTAAGGACAGGAAGGTGGAGTGTTTTGTGTCTTTTTGTCTGCATCTTGGCCACCGTGTTTACATTTTTCTTTGATTGTTTCCTCTGTTTTCTCCCCGTTTCACGGTCTTTTTCCCAAACTCCACCCTCCCATCCTCTCCCCTCCTCCTCACCCTCACCCTAAATGAGTCTCACGCTCCATATTGTCATATTAGGAAGAGAGAGATCACTTGCCACTCGTTTCCCTTCTCTTCTCTCCTGTTCTCCCTTCTCTATCCACCTCTGCATGCCACATACATGTCAACAATACATGTCATATAATCCAAGTATAATCCTTTACATATGAGCCATCTCCACACACACACATACACACTCGCTCTCCAAATGTATCTAATGAAGCTGTTGATCCTGTTAAGCTGTTATGTTAAAATTCAAGAGAGCCATTCATCACAGCCACATCCACGTTGTTTAACATAAATCTTCAGCATAACAAATCACACCAGGGCTGGTCAGTTCTTAATGCATTAAAAACGAGCTCCGGCAAATGTCCAGTTAATGTGCTGCAGTGTTTCAGCGCTCTGGTCAAGTGTTTGTTTGGGAGGTTCATGGCTCCTCAGAGGACCATAGTGCTGACCCCACAGTATCGTTTTTACTGCTTTAGTGTGTTTTATAGATCATCCTGCTGACTGCCTCACTGGTATATGTAGTGGAAGGCAAAGCCACTGGCTGGGAGGTAAGAAGAGAGATAGACAAGGAGCTCTACTGGATCTGCAGATGCTATTAGATATTGAACCTGACAGCTAGAGATGAAACGGTATGAACATTTCATATCATGATGATAGCGATGAGAAGGATTACGGTTATTATTGTTATCACAGTATGTTAAAATGTGCTGAAAATGTTCAAAAAGTTTTACATAAATGTAAATCTGGAGATTCTCTGATTACAGACAAGTTTCTTTGCTCCTACAGTTCTCTAAAATACTGTGAAAAATATTCTGTGTGTACTGTGCGTATACACCATGTCAACAATATATGTGTTTTTTAGACCCAACAGGACAAATTATTTTTGCACTTATGAAATGTGAGGAGGAAGTAACAGCAGCAATAGAAAATAATGTGTATTCCTGGATCTTAAAAAATCATTTGATGTTGACTGTTGACCATAATTTATTACTGAAGAAACTACAAAAATATGGCATTAGAGGGGTACTTTTTCCTGATTAAGAATGAAACAAAGATATTAAATAAATAATGGTGATTCAAAACCATTGAAGATTACTTGTGGTGTTCCCCAAGGCTCAGTGTTGGCCCACTGTTGTTTATTTTGTATATTAATAATATATGTGGTATTAATATATGTATGTACATGTGTCCGACATACTTGCAGTAAAATTATATTATTTGCAGATGATGCAAATTTATTTTGTTATGATAAGAATTTCAAACAAGTCTTTTGGATACAGCTGGAAAAACTATTGAAAATTCAAAAAACAACTTTTGTTGTAATCAGTGGAGTTTCTATCAAAATCATTTCTAAATTCTTCTGAAAACATCTCACATTGGCATTGTGTTCTTTGTGGCTGTGAACAAACTTATGTTGCTGCTGCAATTTTTTGTGCAGGTTTTTAATTTTTTATTTTACTATTGCTTCTCTACTGACTGATGGACATTGTAAACAAAACCAAAGCTTATATTAATGACACTTTCCCATGAATGGCAGGGTGTTTTGTCTTTTTGGTTTATGTATGACCTGTGAACAAGTGAGCACTTCTTGCAATAAACTCAATTAAACTCAGTGCCATTTTTTGCATGTATGTGACTTTTTACAAGATAGTTTGTAGAACTTTTTCTAAGTAGCTTCAGTTAACAAGACTAGACTTCCCAAGGGTAGCTTTGCTGTAGTTCAACTTCTTCCAGCATAAAGTAATTGAAATCAGCAACCTTTACAAATGGAATTAGGGTTCAGATGAGTAGAAAATATTACTATTTGATACGTGTTTTAAACCAGCCATGTATGACCATACATTTGAGCAGAAGGGGTTAGTTACTGCAAGCTGAATATTAGAAATGTGAAGAAACCTGGAGAATTTTAAAAAAATTTACTTTGGGAGTTATGAATTCTTCAAACACCAACGACTGAGGGAAAATGTCAAGAAAGAGATAGAATTAAATAAATTCTTAAGAAAGAGAAGAGAAATAAGATGGTGAATAAAATGTGTAAAATATGCATTTTTGGGGACATATTTCCGCAGTTTTAATGAACTGCAAACAAATGAAACACTGAACTACTTTACCAGTGTCACGATTGCAAGGGTCATTGTAAGTGGTGTCAGGTTGTTGTACAGTTCTGCAGGATATCCTGCCTTCAGTGAAAAAGTTGGAACAAAGACTCAAATGTCAAACTTGCTTTTAAGGGACTGACATGAGAGTGCTGCCAGAACTGCTTCCTGACTTTTATCATGTTCTGCCTAGAGGCTTACAGTTCTATACATCACTAGATTACTTAAGTCTCCCATCATGCATCTGTCTTTTTAAATGCATATCATGCAATTTCTGCCACTAGTGGTCTATTAAATTAAGGCTAAAATAATAACGAAAGACTTTTTGATTACATCTGAAGTGGCATGGGATCAGGGGACTTGTTTTCGTCACGGTTAAACAACTACCAATATAGATGAAAATCTATCTGAGGTAACTGAGGCAGAAAACAAGTTTATGGACGAGTTAATGTGTTCAAGTTTTAGTCATGTTACATCTAGTTTGCCAACTTTCTTGCTCACTCTCTGAGGGGGCTGGGTATTGTTAAAAAAAGATTTGATACTGGTACCGGTCGGGATAACTTGTTTTTAATACCGGTTCCAGAATGATAATTATTTGATACCTATTTTAAAAAATCTGTTTTAAAAAATGAAAATTGCATTACACAGTATGGAAAATATCTCTAGTTTTGTTTTCAGCTCCTTTATATACACTCAAAGCAGTTTCATAAGACAAAAATATGTGGTTTGACCCTAACCCTAACTCTTATAATGCAAGTACACAACTTAACATAGTTCTAGTGTTTTTAGACATTTTAATGCATAAATGTTACATATTATAGCTTTAATTGCAGTCTTAGCTATTTTCAAGTGTAATACTTCGCAATATTACACATCTGAAAAGGAGAAAAATAAAAATGTTTTTTTCCTCAAAATAGAGCAGTCGGATGACATCCAGAAAAAAAGAGAAAAAAACAAAACAAAAAACTTCTGCAATAGCTTCAGCTGCTGCAATTATGTGATGCTCGACATCTGATGAGCATTTCACATACAGTACAGGCCCGAATACAAAAACCAAATCAAAAGGTCAAAGCCTATTGGTTGTATTTCTATCTCCGACCAGATGGCCATATGCCCTGCCCTGCCTGGCAGCATATGGACATCTGGACACCAACCAAGGCACGAGCTGGGCACGCACACACACACACACATCTACCCCCACACACGTACCCACACACATATGCTTACACATGTATATGTAAATGAACATGTTTATAAAGGCAAACATTTCAACTATTCTCATTATTATGCACCTTTCACACACACAAATCACAGCATATGCCCCCCATGTGTGTCCCAGTGACACACACCTTTACACATCTAAATTCGCACTGAAAATCAGTGTGAAAACGTACGCGTATTGAAATATCCTGTGCTGCATCTGTGAGTACTGTTCACCTGTTTGTGCGTACATGTTGAGCGTATCCACGCAAGCCCTCCGTATGAACCTGTGTGTGTCTACGAGTGTGTGTGTGGCCATGTGCATGAGTGTGTAGCCATGTGTGAGCGGTGGATCTTGGCAGCCTTCTCTATGAGCTCACCTGATTCACAAGCAGGCTGCAGCCTCTAATGGCCGGGCACATTACCCTCACGAGTAACTATTATATAAGCCCCCCCTTCAGGTTTTTATCTCACGTCTATGCTGCATTAGTGCTGAAGATAATCACTATGGAACATTATACAGCTAAACCAAATTAGTATTAGCTACATGTTTGGCTTTTAGCCAGTGCTTTTATGTAAAATGACATCAACAGAAAGAGCATTAAGTCCAGAGCTCAGCATAACTTTAGCCAATGTGCTGCTTAGATTTAGGAACTAATTTTCCTCTGAGACTATTTATTTAATTTTTCAAACAATAATCATTTCTCACAAAATCTGGTCACTTTTTGACTACAGAGCAATTAAGATATTGGAGCCCAACGGGATCAATGGAAATTAAAAGCAAAAACAAAGCAATAAAAGCGGGATTTTTAGTAGACAGACATTCACTGATCCAGTTAATTTTCAGTCAAACCAGGCAGTTAGAACCTTCAAGAGAGGATGAAGTCAATTTTATGTACTTCATTAGATTTTGAGAAAACACTGTGTTGGAAAAGACATGTTTTGATCGGGTTTGACAATATTTAGAGTCTGTTTTCAGTTCATTAATTGAAAAGACTGACTGGACCGCTAAAGGTCAACGGAAATCTGATCGACAGTGAAGGGCAACCAGAGCACTGTGGTACGGGCCAGAAAAATGGTCCCTCCATGAAGCTGTGATGTTGCAATTGCAGCAGTTAACGCAAATTCAACCAATCCCTGAGTTTGAGCAACAAAAAAGATTTTGCCTCTTCGTAAAAATACCGCCCAGGTGCACTCCTTCATTTTTCTTCAGAATTTTTGTAATGCTGAGGAATGGTTACTCAGAACACTCCAATTTTGCCAATTGATCATTTTGCAATTTTCACTTGCTCATTTTTTTTTTTTAAAGCTACTCTGAAATCAGACATTTTAGGCTGCAAAAATCTCTCCCAAAATTGCCTGTGAAATCCTGGAGAGACTGAAGTGACTCACTATGCCGGTTCAGCTTCATTTTTTTCCCCCCATCCAGTGTGGAAATCAATCTGACAAACTTCTGGCTAGAATTTGACTCCTTGGATCAGTATTCACTGGTGCAGAATGTTAGTCATAAAGTACTTAGTACTTTGTTTGTTCGAGTGAGTACTGCCACTCCCTAATGTTAGATACTCATGATGAAGTTATTGTCAGGCCCTTCTTTCACGAATGGAAGCAAAAACTGCAGCTGTCTGAGGTACTATATGTGGTATATGTGTCGACTTTAGTCACAAAGCAGTGGTTTAAAAGAATACATTTGTGCTGAACTGCCTGTTCAGACCCTGACAGCTAGTGGATATAAAGGGATATCATTTGTGCACATTAACTATTAGCATTTTTGCATTATGAATTTATAATTTTGATCCTCAAAGTATGATTTCTTGCATTTGCATGGTGTGCAGGATGCTGGTTTCGACTAATCGGTCTTAGACAACCACATTTTCTAGCCACAGAATCAAAAATTTTAAAAAGCCAAGCTAGTTAGCTCAGTCTGTGGCCCTATTAGTCTGGGATACAGCCTCAGAGTCCAACATAGGCCTGCTTCATGCCCCCGAAAATATATATCTAAATAACTAAATGAATACCATAAATGTGCAATGACTAATGGCTTTGACTAGTGACTGCTAGTTAACTAAAATCTTTAGTCAGGGTTTAAGCACTTTTGTAATGGCCTCTCAATAACCCAGTAACCACTTTTGACTGCAATGGCCAAAAACAGAGAGGGTTGATATTTCCACTCCTTGTACAGTTCCACAGTAGTTTAGCAGGTATGATTTCTAAGGAAGGACTTCTGCATCAGCAACTGAACTAACTGACTCATGCATTTAAAAACAGTTAAATCAGTAAAAAATAAGCCTCCCCACTCAGAACTGCACAAAATAAACACATTCATTGACTTTCAATAAGCTGATGGTGTAAAAACATTAAGCTGAAATCGATTAGCAACGCAAATTCAGTTAAGGAAAGTAAATACAAGGTAACTTGGAGCTATTTAAAAGTGCCAGAATTCAACAGTGCAGTATGGAGCTCTGGCAGCTGCTCCATAGCCATTACAACGAAGACGCTGAGTACAACAATAAGCACTTAACAGGACTCTGCTCCGGCCATTAAAAGCACAATGTCGGCCTCCAACAGTATATTTAGTTCAGAGAGTCATTCTCACATTGTTTCTGTGCACTGCTGCTGAGTCATAATTGAAAATATCCCACACTCAGCTTGACACGACTGTGTGTCTTACCCGTCAAAAAATATGCAACCATCGATTGCATCTGTGTGTGTGTGTGTGTGTGTGTGTGTGTGTGTATGTGTGTGTGTGTGTGTAAAACCTCCAATACATTTACTAATTACCTGTTAAAAAATGTAGTCAGTAATCTAATCCAAGCATCACAACATCAAAGTAATCCAACTTGATTATTTTGCCTTACTTTTGTAAGTACCAAAAATGGGGAAAATGTTTTGTCTAATATAATTTTTTATGTTTGTTGTTTGGTTTATCGATGGTTTGTCCAGATAAATGTTAAGATTAACAGCGCATTAAATGTACTTTGCTAATCGATGTAATGCTATTCACACTTCACACTCAAATTTCAAGCAAACTGCCATAAACTTATTCTGGGGCTTGTGTTTTTAACTCGCACACCATCCCAGTCACCAGCATGAATATCTACAGTCCCAAAATATTTTTCAGTAGTAGCAGAAATAGTCTCCAGGTTAGCCAGCTAACAAGATTTCTGTGGAGTGGTTGGTCTGTATAACTAATGTTAGCTAATGGAATACAGTTAGTCTCAATCCCTTAATCAAAGCCCGGTGTGTGTGTGTGTGTGTGTGTGTGTAGACTGTGTATATGTGCACCTCTCCACCTTCACCTCTCCTTTACCATGAAGAAGAAAGATACCACCCCTCAGTCTTATTAAAGTCCCTTTTATCACCGGCACATTGAAAGGATTATTCCAGCAGAAGAAAAACTTGGGGCTAGTTAAAGATGACATTTGTCTTCCCACCATAAAACTTTTCTGTCAGGCTTTTTCATTTGGGAGGAGAGAGGATCGCTCCAGCAGTGGAGCTGGAGGACCCAAAGGGCGAGAAAGACAGAAGAATAAAAGGTGGCGAATAAAAGACTGACAGGAAAACAGGAGAGACTGGAGGGAAGTAGGAAAGAAGAAAAAAAAAAACTGTGCAACCCAAGACTGTGTTTCAAGGCTTCCAACATGCTAACACTGTAATGCCTCGTCTCACACACGCACACATACACACACACACTGACCACGGTTTGGCGCGCTCTACAAAATTTTCTGCTTATTGCCTCAGAGCTGTAAAATAACTCCTCTTCACTGCGCTCATCCCCAGCACAGCCAGCCATGCACAAACATAAACAAACAAACACACACACCTACACACACACAGAGACCGCCAAAATCTGACATCTGACAGATTGGTGAATGTGTTGTTTCCCTGGTTTCTTTCATTTGAAGCCTAAATCTGCAGCACTTAGACGCAACAACTTCCTTCCTCTAAATCACCTCTTTTACCGAGTGCCAGACAGAGAGCGGGAGGAAGAGCGAGCGGCTGCGACGAAGACACGCAGAGACACAAAATGGAGATCAGAGACGGTGAAGGGCAAAAATCGAGAGAAGGAGTAATTGAATTTGTTTCCATATTTTCAGGTCGTGTTACCATAGGAACTGCATTTCCTCGTAGCGCATCCTTCAGAGCGTGCGCACACACACTTTCTTCCTCTTTTTTCTGTACAGTCCAAACCCCCCCACCCACCCCACCCCACCCTCCACCAACCCTCCCTCCAGGGGGTGTTAGATTACAGAAAAATGTTGATCACAGTCCACAGGGAGTGGAGGAGGAAACTGGAGCACACAGCTCGTCCTGTAATTGTTATTTATTAGGTGCAATTAATGCAATTAAAGAACGAGCGTGCTCCAGTTTCCTCCTGGGCTCCACTACTCACTGATTTGGATCTACAATGACCTGCCCTCTGAGAGCACTGGTCCACAGACAAGCAGTGGAGGGCCGGATGTAGCGCTGTGTCTTCATTTATTTACTGTACAAATCAAACATTACTGTCTGCTGTCTGGAGTTAATCTCACTGAATGATGAACCGATCAGCCTAATATTTCTTGTGCACATTCATGACTGTATGCTGAGGGATCTCTGTGATTCCCGATTTTCTAACAACCTTGAAAAAACTTCATCTGTCCATCCGTGCCACTCCTGTGAACACGACATCTATTATGATTTTGGTAGTTCATTTTTGGCCATAACTCAAGATTTCATAATAATAATGACAACACAAATATCTGAGGAACTTTATTCTTCCTGAAGAGCTGAGGTTCTACCCAGAGCCATTTGCTTCTGAAGCATCCCTTTTTTTTTTGAGGAAAATGTTTGTCAAGTTTCTTAGGAACTAAGGGTTCCTTTAAGAACCTTTTTCATGCAAAGAGCCTTTTTTAAAGAAAGAGTTCTTCATGGATTGTTGAAATCCTTGAAGAACTTTTTCATCAAGGGTTCTAGGGGTGTTATCGATAAAACCCCTTCCTTCCTTCTTTTCATAAAAGGAAGTGTTTTGCTGATATGGGGAATGAATCAAGACATTATTAAAAGTCTTGAATACTCAGATTTAATAACAAAAAATGATTTATATATTCACAGGGCTTTGGAAACAGAGAAGTTTCAAACTGAAGAGGAAAACTCAGTTGACATTAGTTGCAGTATTGTGACACATTTTATTTATCTCTGGGGGTGACCCTGCCTGTGGCCTCCTCTCTAACCTCTCTGGATAACCTCTAACTTTCAGCCATGTTTAACAGACAGAGAGATGAAGAGCCATGCACGGCTGACTACACGCCCGGCCAGAGGTCCTCAACCTTTTTACAGCACAGCCACAGGAGAGTGGGCAGGACGTTTCGCTGTGTTTTATTATTAGCTGAGACAGCGGGAGACACAGGAGACTGGCTTTGGAGGGATTTGATCCAAAGTAAATGGAGGCATGTACGCACATCCGAACTCTCCTCACAGCATGAAAACAACAGCAAACGTAAACAACGGAGGGAAAGAATAGCTTAATCTGTCGTTGCTCCAAAATGTGTATGTTCTCACATTAATGGGTGACAGCTAATGTTTCAGCGGACAAAACGCATCCAGTTTATATATCTCGTTATATTAAGGCTGAATAGAATACATTTTACATTCATGCATTTCACTTCAATAGGGGTGTAAGAACATATCAATAGACTTGTATCAGTTCTCAAAAACACTGTATTGTGATGTCGTGAGACGTGAAAAGATTCATGGCAGAGGTTATTTTGTGTTATGTTAAAACCCCCAACCACTATATAGCAGTGTTGATATCTAAAGTTACTGTTGTCATTGCATAGAGCCCGACTGGTATATTGGGCAACAGATATTATCGGACCGATATTGGCCTATTGCAGCCATATCAGTATCAGTCAATCTGAATCTTTTTTTTTTAAACATAGTATAATAGAGATTGTTTTTTATTTCTTAGCTATATAGGCAGCATTCTGTGAATATCTGAACATCTGTCTTAATTCGGCTTTAATATATACATTATTTGGCTGTATTTTTATGTCATTAAAGTTGTTATGTACACTTATTAAAGATAGCGGTTAAAATTGAGTCTTTCAGAGCCCCGATGTCATCTTGGAAAATATTTACATGTAAAGGACAAAAGTTTATTGTTAAACTGTAAAATATCCATTTCCATTTCACATCTTTGCCACAGTTTAAGGAATCAATGCAAAAAAAAATCTGTTTGTGTATATATTCTATTTTCTGTATACTGTATTCTGTTAATATCACAGTTCTTTCTTACTCCCTCATACTGGTATCAGCAAAATCCAGTCAAAATCCAGAATGGGTCAGGCTCTACATAAAGGTGATTTTTATTGCATGGTGTCTTCTTTATACTATGACAGTTTTCCTAAAATTTGATTAAAAAGATAGCAATAACTCGCTTACAGTATTGCAATATATCGTAATTTAATATTAAATCATAATCCCTGTATCATGATATGTATTGTAT
This sequence comes from Lutjanus campechanus, assembly GCA_027495735.1. NCBI lineage: Eukaryota > Metazoa > Chordata > Actinopteri > Lutjaniformes > Lutjanidae > Lutjanus > Lutjanus campechanus. Next base: position 12,401 of record JAJHUR010085274.1, on the reverse strand, counting down.
TGACAAATTGATACTAATACAGAGCCCTGCATTTAACTGGACCTTTGTGAAGTTTATAATGTTTTTTTTTTGTTATAAACACAAACAGGTCATGTTGCATTGTAACACGAGGTGTTTTTACTGTTATTATATACACCACATACAGTATGCCTTTCTTTATATAGCCAAAATATAAACCCTGTGCCCCAAATAGAGCTGAAATTTTAATTTTGCTCTTTAATTTAAGCACCTTAAGGGCACTGCAGCATTTGGACAGACTTCATACCCATTTAATCCTAAAGATGCAGGCTTAATTTGAGTAAACCCTCTATTACCCTTATCCAACATAATCACCCTTTATCTCCTTAATTGCCTTTGTAGAAATTTAATCTGGATGTTTTATTACAGCTGTTGTTATGTTGGGATAAACGGTAATGTTTTGCACTAAACAGCAAAAGGCTCCCTCCACCAACACCACATCTGCAGCACACATAATACAACACATTACATGTAATTACACATAATCTTTTAAATCACATTTTGAAATCTACAAGGAGAGAAGAAACAAAAAGGTGGAGCCATGCCCCTGATCTGCTACACTGAAAAATTAATGTATCCCACTGGACCCCTACCATCTTCAGCTTTAGAGATATATCTCTCTGAGCAGTGACTCAACACTTTCCAGGGTCAGAGAAAATAAATTATTTCATATCTCACCATCGCTCAAGGCCCACCGTGATCAGTAAACAACAGTAAAACTGTATTTACTGTAACCACGGCAACAGCGGTCAACAAGGGATGCACCTGGGGCAGGTACCACAGATCACCATAGCAACTGCTCCACACAGCCATGGCGGGAGCGCTTCTCAGAGGAAGTACAGGGGTTAATATTAACTAGTGTAAATATGAAACACGAACATCAGGAGAGCGTGTTCATGATTTGTTCAGTCAGTTACCTCGCGCTGTTTGAGGTTATATTCAGACTGAGAAGATTAAATGCATCCTTGCATGCACATCACAAACATCCCAATATATTTTATATTAATCAACAGCCTCGAAGCCTACTGAAAATTACCATGGAAACAGAGCTTACACGGACTGCGAGAATGAACAGAAAGGAGGAAAACACATTTCAGAAGCAGGGCCTAAAAATTGTTCTCTTTTGCTTTTTTCCAAATGAAGATGCATGCATGTCCTTTCCTTGAAGACACGTGTGTATCCTTACATTCAAGAATATCTCAGATAACGCTTTAATATAGCTGTCTATGCAGATGTGTTGTTTGTGAATCCTGATATTTACATAACGGCCTGTTCTGTTAACATACATGAGACCTCATAGACTTTGTTTCATGTGTTCTAGAGAAAAGCAATAACAAATAATAAGTAACACATTTTATGGCAAACAGATGCCTGCAGATGACTTATATATGACAGTTATTAATGCGACCACGGTATTTAGCCTTACGTAGTGGTCCAGTTTCAACTTTGATTGAAAAGTACAAAAATAAAAAGTACAAAAGTTTTTCTGAGCTCTTAGGGAACAAAAAAGCCAATTTAAAAAAAAAAGAAATTAAAATTTGTCATAAATTGGGTGAAGTACAGGAGAATTGTGACCCCAGGAGGCTCTTTTGTGACCACAGTCCATGGGGCCATGTTAATATTGAATCCTGATACAAAGTAGGATAAGTAAGCAATGACAGGCAAGGATTAACAGTTCAGATAAATGTGGACTCACTATTTGGCAAGCAGCAAGCCACTGATACCCTTTTATTCAAATGTATTTCAACAGCATATTACTGATTTACAACCTAATATATAACATAATTATAAAGTGTTTATAAATAATTTATAAGGGTCGTCTTATTGCAAAGTGGTACTGTCTTGTCTGTAGTAACTCAAACATCACAAACTGATGAACATTATATACATGTATTAGAAAAGCCCAACCCCAAACAGCCAATCAACACTAATACGTTATCTCCACTTTATGAGGTACAACAGCACAATGTAACTGCAATATCCAGTACAACTGTCATAAAGTCTACTTTTATCACACTACAATGTTGAGTTTTTGTTGACAGTCATTAAGGTGTTAATTCAATTAAAAGTTCAATGATATTTCTGGTAATATCAACAAAAACTCAAAATTAATTTCTTAAAGGTGGAATGTTTGGCAGAGCTGTTGTACTGCAGTAGATGGTATATAGTGTTTGCAGTGAAGTGGCCACTGGGTGCATTTTCTTGTGTAACATGTTCTTATTATACTTCAGCAAATGTAGTAGAGGTACTTTATGTTCAATTCCAGTAATTGTCAGAAATAAACAGCTGTATTTGAGCAGAATGAGATTGAACAAGACGTCAACAGAGCGGCCATTTGTATTTATAACACTAAAAATCAGTGTGTGTGTGGGTTTGTGTGTGTATGTTTAATAGCCCCACAGCTGAAGGATTAACAGTGTAAACATGATTTTTCTACAGCCTAATAAAACAACTGATCATTTTGGCCAGACTGGTAGAAACCAACACACACAGACGCACACAGCACCCATAATCAAATATTAGCCCAAACATAAATAATTTCCATGGAAACAGCTACAAGGTAACAAGCCATCCCCTCCTGCAGCAAAGCAGTTACTGCACAGCATAATAACAGCAATTGATTGTTCAAAAAAGGTCAAGAACATCAGAGGTGATTGTTAAAACCTAAATTGTTTGCATTTACAAAAATAAAAGGATTATAAACTGCAATCATAAAAGATTGGTTCCTCCTTGACCTCTTTCCATTTCTCTGTCCACCTCTCAGCCCTTTATACCTCCTTTCTTTCCTTCTCTACTTCTCTCCTCTTCTATTTATTCTGTACTTCATAGCGGTTTTCCATCAGCTCACCCTACGCTCTCTCTTTCCCGCGTTCTTCCACTCCAACATCAGAGCCAAACGAGGTAGGTAGCGTTTCCTCCCGCGGGACAGGAGCGCAGTGATGCTTTAGTGTGGCAAATAGAAAGTGACAATACATTCATTACTTATGCCCACACTCTTCCTTCCTCTCACTCCGGCTCCTACACACACATTTACTGACACACACACACACACGCAGTCCACCTCTTGTCTCCCTGCAAGGTGCATGTGAACAAGCTCTCTGATCAAGGGCAACAGGGAAACGTAGGCCATTTTACTAGGTCTCCAAATCACTTTGGACCAATTGTGGACTACACATAAGACCCTGTGCATACAATCTCTTTAAAGAAGAAAGACAAAAAAAATAAAATAAAGAGACGCTCTTCCACACAACGAATGGACAATCAATCTCAGACACAGACTGGTGTACCTCACCAACTGCCATTTAGTTGTACTACTGTGAGAGTAGAGCTAAACCAATATTAGCCTCTATTTTCCAGCATGCTAATGTTTTGACAGTGGCTTGAAAATGGATGTTAGCATATATTTTATAGCAGACTCTCAATGTGTGAATAGTTTTAATGTGAAATGGGTAAAAGAGGATTTAAGGCAGATGCTATTTGCGCCTAGGGTGGAATAGCCTATGTGGCTTTTTCTACCCATAATGGAATAGTCATTGCGGCTACTTACAACTGGGTGTATATAGCCTAGCATGGAACAGAAAAGCACCCAGTATCAAACAGTGCTATTTATGCCCAGAATGTAAATAGCCAATGTGGTTATTTGCACCCGGGGCATAAAAAGCCCATCATAGCAGAGACAAGCACCCAGGTACCTAGGTGCCTGTATCCACCAACACTATTTGCATCTGGGCTGTAAATAGCCAATGTGACTATTTGCACTCATATGCTAGAAAGAAATCATGATCTTTCCCTAAATGAGCAGTTTTGTTTCCTAAACTGAATTGACTGAAAACTGAAAATTATAAACAAAAAACTAAAAAAAAAACTAACTAAATAAATAAATATCTAAGTCTATAAATTACAACAGTGACTTCTAATTTGACACAAGACTCAGATCATCAATTTTGCAGGACAGGACTCAAACTCCGCTCTCTTGTAGCAGAGTCCAGTTCTTAACCCATTCATCCATCCCAGCAACTTATCTACAGATGATTTGTCACTATTCATAGCAAGCCTGGAGGTCGGGTGTGAATAACCAAATAGCTGCCAGGTCCCTTTTTTCTCCCCGGTGCAAATATTTAATTGCATAATTTACTTCAAAGCTTCTGTACTGCTTCCCTGCACTTATATAAACACTGCACAAGGATAAATCTTCAGTTGTTTGTAACTTTTTGATCTAAAAAAGACCTGCTGCCTTTAATTCCCCAGATGACTGTCTCCATTGCCAGTTACTTATTGATTAAAAGTACCCTTTATTCACTCCTGTGTTATACAACCACAGATTCTTGCTCTGGTGAAGTGCTACTGAGTGACAAAGCTATTTGCATAACAAAATATATGCAAATGTATTTCCAGAGCAAAAGCAATTTTCCCCCTAAATCACAAGCAGAGGAAATGGCTTTTCTCCTCAGCTGTCAGTAGGAAATGACCTGGTGACCAACTGAAAGAAATACATTTTTGTTTTCACTACATTTGTTTTGTTCCACTATAAAATCTCAGAGAGTCAACTGGAGCTTTCAGTTTTGAAGGTAATTCTGCCTCTTTACCAATACAAAGAAAATTCATTTGTTCATTCATTAATTCATTGCTTTATTTGTTCTGCTCATTGTAATGCACAACTCCAGGAAAAAAAAGACAAATGAAAAAAGCTTTTCACAAGTGAAACATAACTGTATTTACACATCCCATGCCCAAAAAGTAAGAGGGAGAGGAAAATGTTATTAGCCTGCCCATTACTAAAGAATAAATAAAACTTCTTACTGCTAAATAAGGCTAATTAATAAATAAATAATTAAATCAAATAGATGGTCTCCCCATTACAGCCACTGAACAAGCAATACTAACAGTAACAAGAAGAAAAATGTTACCAGTGAAGGAAACACATTACCTGACATCTTCATATAGTTAATCTCAAATTGAAATAAATGATTATACAACCCTTTAAATCATTTTTATAGAACCGGAGAGAAAATCTGCTTTAAAGTAGTATGTGCATATTGATGCTTAAAATTCAATTTTCTTCTATGGTTTAGTCATTTGAACTAAAAACAAACAACTAATGTAAATTTTCTGGGAATACCCTGCTTTTTGCCCGACACGTAACTATTAATGTCTGTAACTCAATTATATTTTTAAGTTTCAATCGACCTGGCTTGATTTTCTATGGCAACAGCGATGAATGCAGATGCTGGGAAGAGAGCAGAAGACAGCCGGGATAAGAGTCATGCTAACCCAGCTTGGACTTTAGGCGGCTCTTAGACTCAGACTGGCCAAGCAATGGGTAATCAAAGACTGTTGTGCCCTCGGGTTGGTTACCAAACACGGTACTTTCAGTGGAACCGACCGAATAATGTCGGTACCACTGAGTACCAATTCACGCATGGACGATAAAATTTGAAGTGAGGCACTGGTGTGTCTGCATCTCCTTACCAACATGATATTTAGCGCACCACAACAGTGTGTAAGATTTATTATCATGTCTGAGACCTTAGTATGAGACCAATTTTTGTGAACTGCAGACTGTTCATGGGGAAATATTACAATATGTGAGCACAGTGATAGTAACGACGACAACAACAAAACAGCAAGACATCACGTGTTTCCTCCACGACATTAACAACAGTGTTGTCCTGGTGACAGACTGGCTGTCGCAGGTTGTAGGATCAGTTTGAGAGGGGAGAGGGAGGGATTTTATTTTGCACAATGCTCTAAATAAATAGCAATTTTGAAATGGAGAAATTTGGACTTATTTATTTTTACAGTAGAAATTACATTTGTTATTACAGAGGGAGTAAAGTAACAAAAGAAGCACAATTGGTTACTGGTACCGAATTCCAGTTCAAATGTGGTACCAACCCTATTGTGCCCACATCTTAAGCAGGGCTCACAGTACAGGATTTCAGGCTGATTTAGATTCACCCCTCCTAAGAATTAGAGGAGAAATATGGGCTGAACCTCAGTCAGAACTGAAGTTAGACCCAGATCATCCAGCATTGGGGCTGCACCGATAATTTTCAAGTTTCGTGTTTGATATTTACAAGTTAAAGCCAGGATGAAAGAGAGGTGTTGCCAAGCAACAGTAAACATTTTAGCTGTTGTGGTTAATATCAGCATATTAGATATCAAAACTGACAGTTAAAATGTTGATCGCATGTCCGCAAACATTTCCTCATCCAGACTCGTTAAAACCTGTTTTGTAATGATATATGACCTCGATACCATAATATACAGTCTGTTGGTTTCTTAAATCCATTTTATGAATAATTTGTTGCTCTTTTCTAGAATATGAAAAGGGCTTTATGTTGCTCATTTACATGTCGACCCACACTTCCACGCAGTAGCTCAAATATGGAGAAATAAGTGAACTATAATGTCTAAAATGTGAAGCAGGTTGCTAAAATATTGTTGACTGCTCTGCCTCTGAGATGAGACAACACCAGACTGCACAGCTGCACCACAAATCTGTCTAGAAAAACACACTGACACACGCTTTGTGTGTGTGTTTTTAAGTGTTACTGCAGGCAGACTGTATATCTGCGTCTGTTGGAGTCCGTGCACATGCACACATACATGCTGCTTTATCTACAAAGAAAGATTGACTAAGATGCAGGTAAATGTCACTGATTTCGTAGCTGACTGCGTCTCAAGTTTCGTTTCCATAGAAACAGGTAAAGTATGTACAGTAGCCTCTCTATCTGTGTGAATGAGCCATACCATAATACTCCAAACTGGTGTGGGTGGACAGGCACTGACTGCAGGAGTCTTTTCACAGTGTAGCACAGAGCTCTGTCTGCATATTGCTGCTTTCGGAAGACAGGAACAGCTTCTTTTCAAAATGTGTCCTTTTTTTTTTGTATTAGGTTAAAAAATAATGAAATGCATACACTGAAGATATTCTTGCACAGAAGTTGCAGATAGCTCACTGTCAATATTCAATATATTTATGTTTTTCTGTTTTTTGATAGGAAATACCTTTTTATCCAAAAGATGGAAAAGATGTGGAGTAGAGTGATCTAATAAATTTTAGTTTTTGAGGAATGTACTGGGGGAAGAAATAAACATATCTGACAGTTCAGTAGGATAAACTGATTGTACATTTTGGTCTTTTATGGGATGTATTGAAATCAATAAAAATAAGATAAAATAACATCAGTCATATTCTTTGACTCAGCCCAGGCCTAAATGTTCCTGTCTCGGGCTCAGCAACAGCATGTAGTGGTTGGCTCACTAATGAACTCTAACTGTAGGTCAGAAGCCAGGCAGGCTTCCCATAACCATTACACTGCTGCTTGCTGTAATTTCCTGTCACAGACAGAGATACTGCCAGTAGATATACAACACAATCATTAGCCAATTCCTCAATTAAATTGTTTGAGGAACACAAAAGGAAATTATTAAAGATTAATTAAAGACGCATAATCAATCACTGAAAATCAAGCAGCGCTGCATAAATAACATTAACTTCCATATGCCCACCAGCCTAAGATGCTTCTTTAAGTGGTTATTAATAATTTGTAAACAATAAGAGACTCAATTACTGAACAAATGAAAAAGATATATAAATGCAATCAAGTGAAAGGCTCTTGTTGTTGCAGAAAGTTTATCTCCACAGACTCTTCAAACGGAGAAAGTGACTTTAATAGGCATCGGTGGTGAAAAACAGATATAACTCCACCATTCTAACTAATAAATCAAGCCTTGGTCCTGTTCCAGAGAAGCTCTTTTTTCAGCTAGCCGTGGTGATGTAATCCAAGCTGATCACAGAACCACAGAAAAGAAGGTTTGATGGGAACGAGGACAAAGATTTTGACCTCTGCTGACAGTCAGTCATGGCAAAAAAAATGAGGGCCAACCGAAATGATGCTTCTGCTGCCAAGTAATCTACTTCTTCATGTATTCCTGATTGGTTTCATCATGTTTATCTTCAATGTAAAAACCAAATAAGTTAGAGGTAATAAAATGAAGCAACCGGTTGGCACTTTTTTCTTTGCTTGTTTTTGAGTTCACATACTCCTAAAATGGATGTAATCAGAGCTTAAATATTTGAAGTTCGTGATTACAGTTAAATTAAAATAACTGATTAAGCCAACTCAAATATTTTCAGCAAATGCAGCTCAGTCACTTTTATTCCCTTCTCTTATTACAACAAGCGAACAGAAATGAATAATTTGAGGTATAAAAAACTTATGTTCAATAAAGTTCACAGTAATCAGAGATTATGAGTTTATTAAATATTGCTGGCACGTAACACTTTTAAGTCAGTAACAACTTCTAAACAAATTTTTGCACTACTTATCACAATGAATTAGTTTGAGTATTTCATTTTACAGTGTATAATTTACAGGAGCGGCATTCAAATTCCCTTTCCCCTCTCGAGTTCTCTCAGGTTGTGATGACAAGTTTTCCAGAAAACTAGCTACTTGTGAGTCCACATCACTTCTGTTTAAAAGACACGGTTTGCTTGCAGCTTGGCAGACTGAACCTAAATAAACCAGCGACAAAATGCAATAAAGTAAACTTTCCTGCTCCAGTTCTGGCCAAAGAAAACACACCATTGGTGTGATGAGCTGAACCCTCTCAGACGCCATTCATTTGGCCAAAAATCAAACCTTCCTGTTCTTCTATACTGCGCTATTACATCATAGAGATTTATGCAGCCTGGTTCGGTGCAGGATATTTCAGCCCTCTGGGAAGCTAATTGACCATAAAAGCTCCCCTTGACTAAGGTTGCAGTGACTGGAGGACTTGCATGAGTCTTTGTCCAGTGCAGGGAATGTGTGGGCAGGCGTGATTTACCAAACACTGATTCACTCTTCTGTCCTCCTGATGTTTTACGGGCGCACACAGCTTCTGTTTACCTGATCATGCTTGTGACAACCCCTCAACTCCTCGACCCTGACCGCAAAACTTCTCACGTGTCTGACATTGACCTTTCTCCTCGTGTTGCCAAGATGACAAGATTACAGTGAATAATAATAAATATTGGAGTTGGATTGGAACTGAAAAAAAAGTAGATGGGAACAGTTGAACAAGTGAATTGTAAATTTGGGATTATTGCCCTGCTGTATTGAGCTTACATTGAGTGTAAAGGAGGAAACAAATCGTACACTCCTCATCTGATATGGATGTAAATGCTCCCACTTTAACCTCATAGCCATTCTTTCATTCCCAATCCATTGTGCTAGAGTACAGAGTCAACACAAGAGAAAATATATCTCTGCACTGCTGCTATCCTCTCTTCTCTCTTTAACCTCCTCTCGGCCCTTTTCTGTCTATTTTCTCCCTGATTCTGCTCTCAGGCAGCCTCCCTCTCCATCCACTAGAGCTCCACCTTCTCCCTTCTCCTATCTGTCCTAATCGCTCCCCTCCTGTCTAGGAGCTGTCACATGCTTGAGGGAACCGAACAGAACACTACGGCCCTACTTGACAGCCTCCTGCTGTACGTGTGTATACGTGCATAAGTGTGTGTGTGTGTTTGGTGTGCGTATGAGGAGAGAGATTATTGGTAGTGTGTACAGTGGAGCATGTCAGTACACAACCACCCCACCCCAACCACCAGGCTGGATGATTCCTTTTTGTCATTTTTGGTCATATGGGAATACTAACACACAAAAACACACACACATATATAAACACAGCGTCTCCAGGTGTAAACACACACATTCAGAGACCTGTGTGTGTTAGTTAAAGTGTGTGTGGAGACATTAGTCCATTAGCTGGGTCACACTTTTTACAAATAGAGCTTAAAAACCAACTTTGATCCAGTTGAATACAACAGGATTAGCCTAAAGCCTTTATACACACAGACACTCACTTTGTTCCTCACACACACTCACTCGCTCACTCTCGCTCGCACACGTAGCCGAAAAACGGAAACACTCATCATCCACATAATTAGTCTCTTTTATTTAACCTATACTGAGCCAGTCAGATCACTGCAACGGTGAATTCTCTGGCTCAGTTTTTCATGCAGGCGAGGTAGTATTTTTGTGAGGGGTAGTTTTTCTTCTCCTGAGCCTGTTTAGTATTTTGGTGACAACATGCTGTGAACGCACGCCCGCCACTTTAATTTGTGGAACACCCATGTGGAAATTTTCACAAACCCTTTAAACCCCCTTTTTAACCCGCCTGGTAATGACATTTTCCACAAGATACAGTTAGTCCAAGGATAACATCATCAATTAGGGCTGTGACGGTATGGATTTTTTCTGACTACGGGGAAACATATTACCACGGGATGGCGGTTTACTGTGACTACCCAAATGAATATGTCTTATGGGACTTTATTGAAAGATACTGTCACAAGTGTAGTGTAGCTCCTTTTAGGAACAGGGCAGTACTTGATATGCATGTGGTGTGCAAGTGAGGTAGCCTGAGCAGCAGATGAGTGACTGCGTTGCTCAAAGCAAAGCAGTAACTTGTCAATCTGGCAGTAAATGTACAGTACAGGTTGCAGTGTGTCAATTAGTTAATGCTGCAGCTTCTCAAGAAGCGGCTCTGGTGTGACTGTATTCCAAGTATCTTGTTTTGTCCACAAATATATTATATATTAATTCAAATTTTGTCCCAAATACATTCAGTTTACTGTCAGAGAGGACTAAAAAAAAACAACTAAAATTGTTCCGATCCACGATTTTTTCAGTTAAGATCCAGTTCTGATAACTGTGCTACTTTTTCTTTATGTTTATTTATTTATTATTATTTTTATTATCATTAAGGTTTCACAAGGCTGAAACTGAGCCTAATCCTGGAAAGCTTGTAAGGTTTGTGTAATGTAGGTTGTGTAATGGAGTCCTTAGACCATTGTGGGGTGCTGTATGATTCTCGCTTGTCACATTCACATGTGCAGCTGATAGGCTGAGAGATAATCCTCATTTGCATAATTGTCCCATCATACATTGCTGAGAGTTTAGGTTTTTACTATTTTATGTTCCAAAATGCAAATATTAGTTTGGTAGTGTTTGTAATGTGTGTATTATGTTTTTGTAATGTGTTTGTTCAGAAGATGATGGTTTATGGTGGTTTTGTCATTTTTGTGTTGGTTTATTCTTACACCATGAGTATGGTGGCTGGTACATTTCTTCACTCCAGCTGCACCATGACTCAATAAATTGGAACACATTGATTGAAATTTCCTTTGTATAACACACATTTGATAAAGCTAAAATCAGAGAATGTGACATTTATTCTTTAAAAAAAGAGACTCAAAAATCTAATCAATGAGCAAAATAAGTGGTGACTAAAATAGTTGGCAGCTAATCAATTGATTGACCTATCATTGCAATTCTACACAAGTGACAGACTCTTTCTTCTTCCCACTATCAGGTCCCTCTCTCCACCCTTCTCTCCCCATGATTTCCCTCCCTCCTCCTCTCCTCCCAGTGAAGTTAAAGGTCAGACCTGTCTCTGCCTTGGAGATAAATCAGCTCCCATCACATCACTGTGTGTACATCTTCTTCCTTAAACCAGAAAACACACACACACATACGCAGACCCCCCGACAGGAGTGGCATTCATTGTAGAGTTGCATAGAAACAAGAAACATCAGTGTACATGATAAAGGGAGTCATTTGCTATGGCCCTCCTGGCTCACATAGGTATACACACACACACACACACACACATATATACACACAGAGCTGGTTGTTTACTGTAAAGCTGCAGCAGTACAAAGAGTTTTAATGTCACATTTATCTTCTCTGTCACAGGCACTTATTGCTGAATAAACTGGATTGCTTTGTCGCTCGGTCCTCTCTCTCTCTGCTGATCGCACTCTCCCTGCAGAGTGAATAAAGGACACACAGCGTTTTATGGCGCCAAAGATTATCGCTGTGCCCATTACTTTAAAAGTTAGAATGAGCGTTGCAGCTAGTGCCGGGGAATCATTTGAACGTAATACACTCAGCACTGGCTTAGCCCGTGGTCGTGTCACAGCAATATACAGCCTCCCTCATAAAGAGTGAAAACATTTTTTTTTTTTTAAAGGTGGAAGAGACTGAGGAAGGGGGGGTAGCATGACAAGGAGATATATGTAGAGACAGAGAGGGAGAGATGTGTGCATGAAGAGGTTTAATGTGGTTTTGATTGAATAATGGAAGGCAGCATGTTCTCCTCTTTGAGTTACTGTGCACTAGTTGAACCAGATATGTCCCTGCTGCTTCCACACTACATTAAAAGCTGCACTCTAAGAAATCAGGGTTTTCAAAACAGTTCTTCCTGAAGGGCCGAGGTTCTACTCAGAGCTTATTGCCTCTGAAGAGCCCTTTTTTGAAGAAAGAGGTTCTTTATAAGATGATGGGTTTGGTTAATAACCCTTTTCATCCAAAGAACCCTTTTTAGAAGAA
>JAJHUR010085273.1:24237-46612 GCA_027495735.1 Lutjanus campechanus | reverse complement strand
TTTTTTTTTTTTTTTTTTTTGGTTTGCACTGACAAACCAACTTAGCAAAAGATGAGCCTCGCCCCCATGGCTGGCTCGGTATGAATTGAACGAGAGACAGTGGCAGACGGAGGTGTGGGCACGTGAATAAATCGATTAGTGGGGCTCTTGACGGATGGGATTTATAGGAGACCTCGACGCACCAGAGAATTAATTTCTCCAGGAGAACATGCCTCTGCCAGGTTCATTCGTCTTGGCAGCAAATTTGGCAGTTTCCCAGGTCTGGGGGCTCAATTAAGCAGCAGTTTGGGGAGGGAACAGCTTTGTTGAGAAATATGCCACGTTCATGCGTCAGACACATGTGTTAATGATAACGGATTTGGGGAATACAAAATGAGAGAGGGAGGGTGAGGTTAGGCGGTGAAGGGGTGGGGTTAGGGGTTGAGAGATGGGATTGGAGGGGGGTGGGGCTTATTGTGCAACAAGGTGACAAAAGGATAGATAAAGAAAAGATTCATGGAATGCATTTGGCCTTTTGAAAGAACCCATAAACACACCTTTGACATATTGTTGCAATATAAAGTTATGTTGAAGGTGTTATGCTGCATTCACACTATCAGCACCACGGGAAGAACAGGAAAACCTCCCGTTATTCTGATTTCAGGCTGGTCACACATAATTCCAAGATGGTCTCCCTGACAGCTCAATGTAAATTAACTTCTTTCTGTTGTGTTACATATTTGGAGCAGTTTGTTACCTAGACAAAATACAAACAAAATAGCTCATTTTAAAGGTAAAGTGTGTAAGATTTGGGGATCTATTGGGAGAATATGGAAAATAATATTCATAAGAAAGTTTTAATAAGTGTATAGTCACCTGATAATGAGAATCATTGTGGTTTCATTATGAGCCGTATCAACTAGAGCTGCCCCCTGAAAGTCAAAGATTCATATCATCAGTCAGACACCTCTGAGCTGACTGAGATTCTACCAGTCGAAAAGACTTTTTTGTCCTTTGTCAGTCAGTGTGCATTACACTAACACTACGAAACAGAAGCTGACAAAAATGCAACTAAATAACATTTCTATGATGAGGAATTATAAATGAGGGGAATCATGAATATAGTTTTATATATCTGTTGCAATTATTGAAAAGTCTTCATGACAACATGCAAACAAGTGGTTGGGAGACAAGTTTCAGCTGTTTTTTTTTAGCTGCATCGCTATACACAAAGCAATGTAACAAACATGACAGGCTGTGAATTTTACAAACTGAGTTTCTGAATCACCACAAACCACAAAATTAACTGTGATGGAAGCAGAAAAGACTGACATGCTATCAGCCACTTCACCTCAGGGCAGGGCAGGTGATGCATGCTTGTTTGCTTGTGCTTGTTTTTTTGCCACTGACAGGCTCAGATTGTTATACTAAGTGTCTGACAACATTATGGAAGGGGTCGCTATGGTGAGACGAGGAATATATGTTTTGTTTTAGCAGAAACAGCTGATTCATTGCTCTCGTCAAACTGACCAGACTCCTTTTGCAAAACATCATCATCGTCAGCTTCACTCGAACTTAACAGAAACTAAATCATCTTGGTTTGAATTTGAACTGTTCCAACAATCACCACCTCTGGTTTTGTTGAAATAAACACCTAATTTAGGACAGGGGAGAGAAGCTCCACACTGTGCTGATTTTATATCTTTTACTTTCTCTGACTGTGTGAAAATCTGATATTTTCACATCACAGATGATGAAGAAATGCTTTAAAATGAGAGCCTTGCTGGTGAAACTGACTCATGTGGGCTGATATGGGAGTGTTCAGTTCAGTGTCCAGTGTTCAACTGGAAAAAAAAATCTTAGCACCAACAGCCCTAATAATATTCATAAATATGTTTTCATTAGTGTATGACCGCCTGAAAATTAGAATCACCGTGGGTTTGTTATGAGCCATCTATATCTACAAAGGCTGGGGTCTGCTTCCATTGAGTCTGCCATGTTGCATCGCCATATTTCTATAGTAGCCTAGAACAGACAAAACAAACACTGGCTCTAGATATGGCCTTTTCCCATAATTTTTTGCAAAGGCATTTAGGTATCTACCTCTCTTAACAGGTAGGCCTAATTAGTAATTCTATCAGAATACATTTTTTAAAGTAACCCTCCCAAACGTGTATATAAATGGCTCACTCTAATTTTTGGGTGATTATAGAAGAATGAAAACATACTTTTGCCTGTTTATTCCATTTCTGCTGGATTCTGCTAATAAATCCCTGTGAATCTCACACACTAGGCTTTTAAGGCAGGTGAATATAAACCTGCACAGAACAGGTGCTAATACAGAGCCGCTTGCTCTGTGTTGAAGCCTCTCTGTACTGTGTGTCTCCCTCCCACTATCTCAGGTTCTAGTCCCTCATCCTGAACATCTCAGCGGATGATTTATGTAGCAGTGTTGCTCTGTGACCTCAAAATCCGCCCCATCCATACCGCACCTGTCACTGCGCCACTGCCTGCGTGCTTACTGAAAACCAAGCCATCCGTGCAAAATGGCAATTTTCCACCCACCTAGAGAATAAAAAAAAAAGGATCCAATCCATTCAGAGGCAAAACTAGGAAAATTCTATGATATGTAGAGCAGGTGCGCGAGGGCTCGGTACTCCGCTAACGAGGGAGCTGAACTGCACGCACCGCTGACCACAACATCTGTCGTTTGTAGGGATGCAGAGTTTGGTTTTTACCTCTGCAACACAGTTTGCACAGCGAGAGACAGCAGATGATAAAGCGCTTAAGACGGATACAGATGGAAGGGACCGGGCCCGGCTTGAGCTGGGGGCACAGAGTTCCCATGCTGTGGCTTGGTAGCATATGATGCATGAGGATCCAGCAGGAATAGCAAAAGAGTTATGCATGTCTTTACGGGCCCAAGGTGAGGCCCGGTCTGACCCAGTTCAACGTCCCAGGTGGAAACCCTAACGAGCTCATCAGGCCTAACGAAGCTTAACAAGCTTCTAATTGGCAGCGTTATGATGTCCCCGAAGGTCAGAGTGCAGGTTTCTGTGCCAGCAGCGGGACAGGCTGCCACTTCCTGCCAACAGCACGTCACGTGACCCGTTAACGTCCCTCTGTGTAAACAAAGTCATGAAAGGACAAGAGGAAGTTCTTACATAAGCAAAAACCAAGAGTTTCTTATCCTATAGAGGAAAATTACACACAAGCAACGTGGACAGCTCTGGAGCAATGCTGTAGAGCCTCTTTAAAGGGACAATATGTAAATTTTGTCACTAGGGGAGCTCTCTCACAAATAAAACGATGACAAAAGATGTAGTTTGGATGGCATCTGAAGCGGCGTGGGATCATGGGAGTTGTTTTCTTCATTGTCAAAACACCACAATAGCTGATGAAAATCTGACATGACTCAGGCGGGAATCATAGACGAGGTAAAATATTAAAGGAGCAATATGAAACAATTAGCACTGCAGTTGAGTACAGGATTCAAATTCGACAATAACTGTTGAAGAGCCCTACACTGTAAGTTGATCAGCTGTTTAATCAGCTGTTTATAATTGTCATCAGTGTAAAGGTAAGCCTGTTATCCTGAAAACAAAAGTCCACTGCTCTGAAAAAACACACTCTGGACTTGGAGTTCAGTGGCTGCGTACTCTGCTCCTTCTACAAGATTATTAATGATCTGTTACAACTCATAAACAAACTTGTTTATCAGTTCATCTTGTTGCCTTTTCACTATCCATTAAGTGTAATTGCACTTTTTGTACACCTTTGTATAGGTACAACTCTCTTTCAAATTTCTAATAAATATTACATTATTGTCATTGTAAATTATTTTGGCCCTGATATGTGTGTAGTGAAAATTGGAAACATTTGGGATAACATAAGTACACAACTCAACAAAATATATAATATAGATCTAGCATTTTTAGATATTTGAATACAGAAATATTTCATTTATAGCTGTGACCTGTCTGTCAGCATAAACTAAATAAGGCTCATCTGTTTACTATAGCTCAGGACTGCAGTGATGCCATTTTTCCCCCTCCAAACTATGATTTAGTTCTGTGTTCTTGGAGGATTGTGAGTTATTTTTGTTGATCATCAGCAAGTATAGACCTTTTTCAGAGCAGTCATTTCGACATGAAAAAGTAGGATAAACACAGGTGTTACCAATTATACTAATTGAAGTTATTGTGCGTGTTGGCTCACTGGAAAGTCTCTGCTTCACTAAATTGAATGGGACCTTAATTAGTATCATTGGTGACACCTGTGTTTACCCTAATATTTCATAAAAATGTGGCTGCCATGTAAAAGGTCTATTAAAATGGATTTTACTTTTGGTCTGTTTGGCAACAGCTTTTACACTGAGGACTTGTTACAACTAGGGAAACAAAGCTCAGCAGTCAGAAGAGGCACTAACCGCAAAAGACCAGTGAACTTCTGTGGTGAAATGCTGCCATCTACTGATCATGCATAGGTACCACTTAATAAAGGTGGATTTCTAAAGAAGAAATTGTCCAGTAAATAGTACTTTAACTCTGTCACTCTTTCCCTCCTGACCATATGTTATTTTTCTTTTTTTGCTATTTTTGGTGGGGTGGGGGTCTTTAGCAGGTCAACGGTTTATGTCTCATAAAAGTGGTTATACTTCATTTATGAAAAACAGTTCTTAGATTCATACTTGAACCATTACCTGGATTATTATTGTAAAGATGCATGTACTTTGTAAATGGTTAATAAATACTGTGTAGTGCTTTTATAACCATTATTTGGAAAACCATTATAAAGTTGCAACTGATGTTTAGGAAACTTTTATAATTGCTCAATTATTTATAGACCACATATAAACATTATTTCATTGTTTAACAGTAAAATAGTTAGTAATTAATGCTAAATTATAATTGATTACTAGCTTACTTTTCACTGATGATACAAAGTTATAGGGTTACCCTTTGCTTAGAGATAAAATAATTCCCACTGCTCAAATCATACTTAAGATTCAAACTGATCAGAAGTCCATTTTATAAGTGAGGCCCCAGGAGATTAATTTGTGATGTAACCATCATCTTAGGTGTCTATTCAAATTTTTACAATTTACTACATAGAGCTGATGCACAATTTAACTATTTTGACGACTCAAGCATTGATAAAAAATTGTCAAAAATCCCTCCAAAATGCCACAATAATACACAAAGGCCTTGAGGAACACCATGTAAAAACTTTTTCCTGTGATTTGGTATTAGATACTTTTGACATTTGGAAATTTGTGCAAGAATAGCATTTTTCAGCGATTGGATGGCGAGCACTTCTGTTCTGGGGATTTCTCAGAGAAACCCTTTTGGTCCATATACCTAGTAAAGCCAAACATCCTCTGAATGCCCCAGGTCTCTCTCGTTTGTGGTTGTAAAGTTTCATGAGGCTGTGATTATCCTAAACATCACAATAGATCATTTTATACAGTGAGGTCAAGTCAAAAAAAAGAAAAAAAAGGCTAATATGGGGACTGACGTCGTCTCACTGAACACAGAAAAGTCGCAGCTTTCCTGTCATACTCAATTCATGGTACTCAGCAGAAATATTGAAATAGAATAACACATTTATACTGTATGCTAAAAAGTACATAGTTTTGCCCAAAACTTCATGTGACTGGCATAAAGTGGGTGTTTCTGTAAAAGACTCTTTGGTACTAACAGAACCCATTTTGACCCCCTTTTTAAAATGGCCCAGCCAGTTTTATCCTTGCTGAAACTTAGCCTAATTTTTGAGCCTTGTTTAGGCCCCTTCCCGACGAGCCATGACATGACTGGCACCAACGGATTACTTAGGTCTTCCAATTTTACGATGCCAGTATCTTTACCTACAGCCTCTGAAAGACAGTCATGTCAACTTGGGACATGGACGCCCCCACAGAGTTGAAGAAGTTTATTGCTAAAACCTGTCATTTCTTGTGATGAAAGTACTCATCCACACTCTCATCAACCAACACATTTTAGTTCCAAATAAATCACATCACAGACTTGGAGCTGTGGATAAAATCAGGTTTACAGACAAAAGGGATCTATGTACAGATTTGTATTTGCACCAATAATGTAACTGCAAGGAGATTTATAAAAACATGCAGGTCATTGATTCAATGACAAAATGAAACAATAGGAGAAAAAAAAAAAGCAGGATTAGAGTGTAGTTACAAATCTTTTAAAATCTCACCTATCAGTAAAAAACATCACCATGCCACAGGAAAGGACACAAAGCTTTAACATAAAGATAAAATTTCTTAGAAGTAAGTCCACAGCAGATGGTTGGATCACTCTGCAGTCTCACACAGGGTTGTGAGGCGATTCTGTCAGGAAAAAAGAAACAACATAATGATGATGAGAATAAAAGCAAATGCAAATATTTGACACCTAATGCTGAACTAAATCTTGTAACAAAACATTGATAATACAGAAATGTTTTACAGAAGTGATCAATATACCTGCAGCAGTCGAATGCTCTTCAGAGCAGTTTCATCCAGCAGTGACAGATCCACCGAGTCCATCTGACTGGCCAACAGCTGAATGCTCTGAATCAACACATACAAGATCATTAGGACTGGTCATTTCTTGTAAAAACAAATAAAATAATATCCTGTAGGATCAAGAAATCTGAGCCCAGCTAACTCTGCACTCACCTCTCCGTTGCCGACGGGGACGTTGATGACGATGTCATCATCTCCTCCTGCGATGGGAGAGCCGTTGACTGAAATGCTATAGACCCTCTCTTTGTGGCGGGGAACTCTCACAGCGGGGGTCTTAGGAAGCCTGAGGAAATAAATAGTACGTACAGTGAGCAATGTGAACGGCTCACTGTGGATAATGTCTCCGATTTAGACGCACAGATCCAACAGAGTAATCTGCTCTCTTTACCCAATTACAGGAGCTTTTAAAATTAGTGGGCTAGTTATGAGAACAAGCCATATAACGTTTAACGGATCCATATTTTTCACTAGTTGTTATCCTTTATAGCCTCTGGAAATTTGGCTTGAAATAGTAAAATCCATATATGATATCAAAGCTGAGTGTCTCATTAAGGACTGTAGGTGTGGCAGATCAGGTTTTGACTGACATTCAGCTCAGGAGCCCAAACATGGAAACTAAGCCACCTAAAAAATATATATCAGTATAAGTGGACATTATATTTAGAATATTTTCACTGCTTTACCAAACCATCAGACAGTCTCCTTTGACAGACCACTGAAGCAGCCATCTATGCTCTCTTCGAGGCCACCAGACTCCTTTGACAAAATTTTACCTTGCAGACCACAGAAGAAGCTGCCTCGATCAGTTTGTTTTTTGTGTTATTGTGTGACTTTAGTGTTTTAACATGTTACTATAACAACACATTACTTCATGCTGTTTGAGACAGCTGCAGACCAGCAACCCCCCTGTTCTGTGGTAAAATGACCATATAAAAGCTTTAGCTCCCCTGTGTTGAGTTAGCTCAGACTCGGAGGCAGATTAAACGGGAACAGAGAGGTTTTGTTGCACCCATTTAGTGGGAAAAGTGACATAAATTTTTTGGTTTGCAGAATTAATTGCACAATTTTTTTTATAAAACATCCCTGAGCACAAGCACACCCAATTCAAACCCAATTCAGGAAAGAGTACAAAAACTTAAATGACAATATTCCAAATTGGGATTAAAAATTAAGTCTAATAGTTTTAGTTCCTCTCTATTAAGCACATAAGGCCCAAAAGACATAGTTAGAAGGCTTTAATCATCATTAAATTAAAAGTACCCATCTCCCATTCCAAATTTTCCACAAAAATAAAGTGATAAGCCTTGTATTCATCACTTCGGATGGTGATGTCTGCTGCATTATTTTACAGGGATGAGGCAACCTTGGCTGCAGAAACAGGGAGAGTAGTCACAGCATTTTAACATAAAACTGGTGGTGGTGCAGCTGCAAATTGTTTACCTTGGGTCAAAGCGTGGGGTCACAAGTGGGGTGGCGCCCATCATCAAAGAAGAATTCAGCAAACTCTTGGCAGGAGTGACCAACGGCTTCCTGTTTGATCTGAATCCACAGAGTAGTGATGAGTATGACATTATTCAAGAAAAAAAGAAAGAAAGATAGAAATACAGAAAGATAGAAAGGAAGAAAAAAGTCTTACCGTCTGATGGTGCTGTTCTGTTTGCTGACTGAAAGTGCCTTTGCCCTTTTTGATGTAGTTGGAGGTTTTCTTGTTGCTTTCCCCTGAATTAGGAACAAAGAGTTATACACTGTTAAGTAGCTGCACACAGATGACATTCCATAGCAATCATCCACTCCATATATTTATGATCAATGATGCTCTCAGACAGTCAGCTGTGTTTTGTTCCTCTTATTTGTGCTTGAATGAAAATCAGCTGTTACCTTCTTTGTTGTGCTCGGGGTGTTTTCATCCTCTGAACTGGATTTGGATCCACCTTTTTTCTTTGATGCTGTGGGTTGGAGACAAAGTGAAGGGGATGAAATCCACTTCAAAAGTGTACTGATTTTCCAAACATTAATTTCTTGACTGGAGATAAGAAGAAGAATTTTGACTTATTCAGTCCACCCTATCCAAATTAGCTTTTGTTGATAGACTTGTTTCATTTCAGAATACTTAAAAAGAAAACAAAAACTATTTTTTACATACTTTTCTTGACCGATTTCAGAAGCACTGCGTGGTCCTCAGCCACAACGCTCTCAACAATGGCAGCTTCCTTTTCTCTCTGTCAAACAGACATGAAGAAAAAGAAAGGAATAAATATTTAAAACAGAAAAGGTGAGTGCCCCTATAAGCAAAAGAAATTCTGAAACTTGTGACACACTGTGAATCATGATATGAGATAGAAAGATCCTCAACTTACCTTCGCATTATCCACTTCTGGTGATTTTGGTTTCTCAGACTCTGCAAAGATAGGGGTACATATTTTTCATTTAATGATGATTTAAGGATAAAACGATATATGTACATATATCAGCATGACTGCATCTGATTTACAAGAACCAGGGCAAGTGTGCCTAATACTTGCAATTGCAACTACGTATAACCTGTCACATGAGTCATGAAACTCACTAAAGACAAAAATGTAAATTAAAACAAAACAGATCTGTTATGTGTGTGAGTCCAGCACAAAATCCTGAAGTAGCCTCTGTGGCACATTTACAACATTTCTTAATACAATGGTTGTGGGATTGGGTTTTAAGAGACAAATGTGAGAGTCTGTGTCAACTTACTGTAATGTTCCAACCAAGTTGTTTGTCTGATAGCCTTGGGGAGCTTAATAAGTGCCATGTTGTAGCTGTTGTCAACATCTTTCAGCAGCTGGTTGAGCTTCTCTTTCAGTTGTCCAACTCTGGTCTTCACTGTAAGAAACATATTAACTTTTTTATTATTACAGATATCACTACTGGCATATACGTTGACCAATAAGTTTCAAGACACTGCAGCACAGAAAGGTCAAACATACGTTAAAGAGACAGTATCTGTGTTGCAGTTTGTGCATATTTTACAACTGTAGCGTACAATGTCAGGGTCAGTACGTCTTGGTCACAATACTTTAATAACCAAATCCAGGAGATTCTTAACTAAATCAAATAAATCATGGTACATATATTGCTGTATAACAACATATAATTCAGTTTTCATCTTTTTGACCTCAAATGTGTCATCCTCTGTAATAAAACAATCTAAAAGGGCCATTCTGCATAATTTAGAGGCATACCACTGTGTCACAGTGTGGTATGCCAGCTGCACTGCCGTGAACTGGAAGGACTTAGCCAGGGTAGTGGAGAGAGCAAAAAACATTGTGGGAACATCGCTCTCAAACTATGCTAGCTGCCTACACAAAAAGCAAAGCAACATTTGCAAAGACTCAGCCCATCCAAGTCACAGTCTGTTTGTCCTTTTGCCATTGAGGAAGAGATACAAACCCAGCTACGGTAAATTACATATTTATATACATGTACTCAAAATGATTATTTCACTTCTTTATCACATTATATCTGATGTTATTGTGCTGTAAACAAAATTATGTTTTGTAATAGCATTCTACAGGAGGGACGACAAATTAAAGGAAAACACAACAAAGTTTCTTTTTTCAAAATGTGTCACCTGTCTTCAAGTAGACTGCTATACAACCTGGCTGAGCCAAGAAGAGACTTATTTTATTTCTTCCTACAAAGCTATTTGCAATTACAATGTGGAGCAGTTTTAAGCACTTTATCCAAAATCCAAGCACTTTTGTGGTCTTGTGTCTTATCTGTGTGAGCATGCTGATTTTCTTTAGTCAAATAACAAAACAACAGCAAAACTATTAAAAATTTCACAGAGCAGTAAAATATATTCACCCTCGCTGTCGAAATCCTCCAGGAAAGCTTCCAGCTTGGCCGTCTTGGGGTTGTTTTTCCGTTGTTTGGTGGTTCTTTTCCTGGGAGCCATGACTGCAAAATAGATATGAAAGAAGAAACCAGTTTACCTACGCTTGACAACACCAAACAGCAATACCCGCATGTTACAATGTGTAACTTTAGAATATCACTGCATCCAGAAATTTAAAAAGAAACTGCTGACATGCTGCTGGCTGTTAATCGAGCTAACTAACGTTAGTCTGCTAACAGTTATGCTAACGTTGCTCTGCTAAGTTAGTTAACAATATCACTAGCTTGCTAATTCGGCCAAATTGCTTAATTCTTGCTCGGTATATTCACTCAAACGCACAATTATGTGATATAACACACCAAATTATAAATTTTATGAGTTTTGAGACACATTTAATGACCAAATAACTACCTTATTATGTTTCCTTCGACTCCGACACTCGCCTCTTCTTCCTTTCACAAAGCCGTTTTCAAATCTCCGCGCGGGGTGGGGCCACACGAACAGTCAGCCAATTAGAACGCACGTTTGCTTTGCGTCAAGAAGAAACCAATCACAGCCAATCACAGCACCAAACGTCATTGTTTACATCAGAAAAGCGGAAATAGGTCCAGGCAACATGGTAGCAATGTGATGTTATTAGCAGCTAATGTTACCACACTCTAAAGGGCTACAGAAAGTGTTTTAATGGGATCTTTCGCTCCAAAACGGACTGAAATAATTTAAATACAATCAGCTATTTTTTACTCACATGCAGGTTTGATTTTGCGGTCAACTGATGTCGAAAATCAGCGCCTGAAATGTCCAAACCTGCACTACTGTCACTCCAACAAGCACTGAGGAAAAGCTTCCAGAGTCTTGAAAACAACCAGAAAGTATGGAGCAGTGTGTTGGCCGAGTGCAGCCCTCTGATGGTGTCTCTGGGGAACTTGGCAGAGCAGTCGAGAGCGCTGTCCAACGTGCAGCTGTCCAACACACCGCTCAGAGACTTCCCTGACCTGGAGGAGCGCCTGCGGTTCAAACTCCAACATGCCACGGACACGGTGCTGGGCAAGCTCAATGAGAAGATGTAGGTAAATGGGTAAATAGTGCAACACAAATGAAGATTAAAGGGTACTGCAAGCAGTTTATAAACCATTAACAAAACATTTCTAAACAAGTTATAACAGTTTTTAGACACTGATGTGAGCTCACTATTTGGCAAGCAACAGGACATTGTTGCCCTTTTTACCTAATATGCTGTAACAGCTTACTACTGATGCATAACGTGCTTCCAAACTAATTAATAGCCTAATTATCAACTATTTATAAGTCATTTATAAGGGCAGTCTTATAATAAAGTGGTATCAACTGTGGTCATGATGCTTAGACTTGCCTCTCTGAGTTCTCCCAGTCTGAGATGAACAATATTGAAGACAAAACATGTGACTTCTATCTTTTGGCTGATGTGATAATGCAGGGTGGCTAGCTATAGGCCCTTAAAAAAACATCTTAAAATGTCTTAAAACTAACATTTACTCAAAGCATTTAATCTGTGGTGAAATCAACAAGAGTTGAATTTAAATGCCTCTGTTATCCTCTTACAGTCATTGAGATTTTTGCCCTTAACGCCAGTTATATTTAGTATAAAAGTCAGGCAATCACTTTCAGCATTTAAATTGGGAATTCTACCTTGATATAGGTTCATCTCTGGCTGTAGGACATATGTAGTGATTAATATCATTAAGGAAAAAAAATAAATTCGTGCTAATAAATGTATTTGGACAAATGTTCTTTAAATGTTCATTTTGCCAAACTTACACTGTTGAACTGACAAGATTTGTATTTACTCAGAAGAGTATGCCAATATTTTCACAGGTTTCATTGCAAAATTGGCATTAATTAAATGATGGCATTAAAAAGTATTAACAGTCTTAAATTTAACTGGTGGATACATGTAGACACCTTGTGTTCATTCATTACATCAGTAGCCATGCAGGGCCAAAAGTCCCAGAAAAAAAAACACTACTCCTCTGTGAGGGGGATAAGGGGATTTAACAAGATTTTGATGCAGGGCACCTGTGCTATTTTTAATACTTCTCTCTTTCTCTCAGGTCTTCTCTACAGTCTGTCAGAGACTCCATCAGTAACCAGGTCTCTGCAGTCTTCCAGCTCTATGAGCAGAACAGCGACAGTCTGGATCTTCTCACTGTAACCGAGCGCTCGCCCACCGCCCCATCTCTCTCTGACATGCTGGAGTGGCTGCAGGATGCTGAGCATCACTACCGACAACAGTATCCTCTCTGTTTATGTTTGCATTGGGTTGTGTTTGCATTCTGTTTGGTGTCTTTTTTATTCCTCAACTCATGTGTCCAGATTCCTGAGGAGGAAGACTGTGCTGCAGACGCTGAGAGCAGATGATCTCTCCCTGTTAGAGTCTGCTCCTGAAAGATGGAAATCCTTGGAGTCTCCCAGTGCAGAGGACTGCATCACAGGTAAAATGTTAATAACTTCATTGTACTGTCACAGTGTTCAAATAATAACTAAGTCATCATAATAATGAATCACCAGGCTGATTCTTATGACATAAAAAGTTTAAAACTGTGGGTCATACTTTTACAAACTAGTTACAAACAGTTTGGAGAAGCAGCGAAGAATGGTTCTTCTACTGTTTCTCCATAATATCTGACATTTTTATTGGGAGTTAGTGTTAGTAGTGTGGATTTATGTTAATTATATGGTGCTAAAGATTTGTAGATGAACTAATAACTTTTCTGTATTCTTTCAGATACACTTTGCAAAGTGTCCTTCTTTATTGAGTCACAATGAAGGGAAAAAAGCAGCTATAGAGTAAAGTGGAACTCTGAGCAGCCTGTGAATCTGAATACATTTCTATGAAGAGGCGAGAAGAGAAGAGTGGGATTGTGGGAAACACACACATTTACCTCAGATGGATGCAAAAATGTGCCATGACATGTTCTTGGACTGGTTCTTGGAAGTGTGTGGACGTAACAGACTTTATATTGCAATTCAAGATGAAGAGGAGCTCACAACATTGCAGAAGATGCCTTTTTTTTTTTACACACACAAAATAACCCTGTGGTGTCATATCATACTTGATTGCTGACACAGTGAAAATCACTGTTCACCTTGTTGCCTGTGATGGTCAAAATGGCCCCAAACTAAATGTATTTTTGAGAACAACCAGCACACACAGAACAGTTTGTGAAGCACACTTTAACAGACTTGTTTTATTTCACACTTTTGATGTAGGCACACTCGAGGTAATGACAATGTCAGAGAATAACTGCTTGAGAAATCACTGCAATCTTCACAACACAGGCCATCATTAAAGCCGTCGTAACAGTCATACTTTTGTTTGTGGATGCTGTTGACTTGACAGTAAAGGCAAAGGGCTTTCTTCAGGCACTATCATAAGTCACAGTGCAGTAAAAGTCAAATTTCAAACAAACGTGGATGTTTTTAAGTACCGAATACAAGTTTAACATTACAAAGAGAATACAAAATAAGCAAAATATACGTTGAATATATTAATAAATATATAGATTTCAATTTATAGCTCATTATTCACAGACTTGAAACTTGAGACAGGGTAATTTTAGGAAAGAACAAGAGTTTTTAAAGGACCAGTGTGTAGGATTTAGTGGCATCTCAGATTGCAAACACTTTGTCTCACCCTTCACTTCCTAGAATGTAGACCAACCTACGGTGACTGCTAAACTTGTAAAAAAAAAAAAAAAAAAAAAAAAAATAGACTGCATATTTAATAAGCGGACAGAGCCTCTAGGTCTGAAAAATGAAGTCAATGTAGAGGCTCCTTAAACCTGTATTCTTTCTAATGGCCAGCAGGGGGCGACTTCGCTGGTTGCAAAAAGAAGTCAGTTTGTATGTGAGCTGATATAAAAATGACCCTACCCTGATTTATGACCTCAGTAAACAGTTTCCGAATGAGTTTACAGTCTCAATCACTAGTTTCAGGTCTTCATCTATACAGCATGATGTTCATTTTGTAACTTATGGTCCCATTTAGAGTAAAATAGACAATAAAGTAGGGTATGCTTTAGGGAGGGGCTAGAGTGTGATTGACAAGTCATTCTCAGTGAGTCTGTCCACTGAAACACAGGGTTCACAAAACTCATATCAGACTGTTACACTAGGCAGTATTGATCAAATAATGTATCAGTATTCTGTAACTGTTGGAACTATTGTTTACTTGCAATATGAGAAAGATTGTGACCTGATCATGACCATGCGGCCGCCATTGTGTTTTTGGTTTCCAACAGAGCCTCACGAAACTCAGCTCAAACTGTGAAACTACGCAGTGTTGATCAAATATGGATCAAGATTCTGTTACATTGCTTATTTTTCAATAAAAATGATTTCTGAAACATATTTTAATGCACTGTTTAGTTTTAGTATCAGAAACTTTGTGGCCAGGCAGGCCACCATAATTTCCTGCTAAATGGACAAGTCATAACCAAACACCGACCAACTCGCAGTACGTCTAGCACCAGCTCCACGCTTGCGTCGGTACTGGACATCCTCTGGGTGCAACAAACCAAGATGGTGACCCGCCTGATGCCAGATTCAAGGCTTTAAAATAGTCCACAAACCAGTGGGTGATGTCATGGTTGATCCACATTTGCGCAAAACACAAAAGGCCGTATCTAGAGCCAGTGTTTGGTTTGTCTGTTCGAGGCTACTCAACATGGCAGCCTCATGGAAGAGGACCTACAGCCTCTGTAGACATAAATGGTTCAAGACGATGAAAACAATGATTCCCATTTTCAGTTGATTGTACACTAATGAAGACATACTCATATTTTGCCAATAAATCCCTATAAATCTTATACACTGGACCTTTAACAACATCAACTCTTTAACTTCCTCTCCACCCGCTGGCTCCTCCTATACATACTCCTTTAATGGTAGACTGTTAGACGTGATGGGTTTTGGGGGATCTGGTGCTGAGGCGGGTGAATTTGCAAAGCTCCGGCCAATGTAGCCCCTGCGGTACCTGCCGCCCCTCTCCATGAGGGGGCAGGTGCTGCTCAACACGGCCCCACTGATCATCAGAATCACTGCCGCCGCCCAGCCCAGATAAATCGCCTGGCCCAGCTCCCGTTTGTGCATCAGGGGCACATTGGGGTTGTAGAAATCCTGGACGACGGTGTTCGCAGTCCAGGAGACGGGAATGAGCACGCACAGGCCGGTCAGGATGAAGAGAACTCCGCCTGAGAGCGCGATGCCCGCCTTGGCCCGGCGATCATCACCGGCACAGGTGGTGCACTTCATGCCGCAGCAGGACACGGTGCAGGAGAGCCAGCCCATGAAGATGGCGAGGCACATGAGGGCGCGAGCTGCCTGGATGTCCGGTGGCAGTGCCAGCATGGAGTCATATGTCTTACACTGCATGTGGCCGGTGGTCTGGTAGATGCAGTTCATCCAGATGCCCTCCCACTTGATCTCTGAGGTCAGGATGTTGCTGCCGATGAAGGCCGAGACCTTCCACTGAGGCAAGGCCGTGACAGCGATCGCCATGATCCAGCCGGTCACCGCACAGGTGAAGCTGATCAGCTGCATGCCAGTGTTCACCATTATGACCTCTTTTGTCTGGTTCCTATTTGTCTGCTACAGTTTGGGGAGATTGTTTTCTCTCTTTTTTTAAATCCTTTTTTTTGGTCTTTAAAGTCTCCTTTAATTTGGTGATGAAGCGTCTTATGGTCTGTTCACCAGTGTCACTTTCTCAGTAGCCATTTTCTTCTCTTTTCCTTTTTCTCTTCAACATCTGCTCACTCTTCTCACTTCCACGTGCCCTCAGTCCACTGTGTTGATCAATCGCTTTCTCTCGACAGTCGTCCACCTTTCCAAAAAGGATCAGACTCAGCTTGCACACTTTCTCCTCCTTTTCATCCCTGAGTTTGAGTCAATGCATTATTGAGCAGCCGATAGCTGTGCAGCCACCTGTGGCGGCCCGCAAGAGCCGGATCGATCGGGCTTCACGGTCCAGGCCCCGTGGATGAAATGGATCTCAGCCAGGCTTTTTCTTTGAAATATTTTGTGGAAGTGCTTCCTTGGCTTCAGCTTCTGGTTCAAACCCAGGGGGCCGATTGTTGAGCAGCAGCGTATATCAGGGTCACACTCCTGGTTTGGTGTTGCCTTACCGAGATGGATCAGACTGATAGAACCTGATACTCGGATCCGAGGCCACTGATGCTGCTACGAGTATATCCTGTCACGGCAAGGTCGGAATCAGTGTTTTTTTTTTTTTACCTCTCAGTCGACACAAATACGATGTTTAGTCCTCACAGAATAAATGAAGCAAACATCCTTTTGAGATGAACAATCAGTCAGTCTGAAGAGGTTACTCTAGTCAGTTGTTTGAGCAGATCTTCTGTGTCTGACTCAAAAAAGTGCAGGTTTCCAGAGCCAGGACTCCACTCGGGACTCGTCATCAGTCGCTGCTGCTCTTGCAAGCTGAAGTGTCTCTTGGTTGACAATAAAACGGCGCCGAGGTCCAAGCCTCGACGAGGCCACTTCAGACTTCACCCTCCCCCCCAAACCGCTTCCTTCCTTTGGTGGCAATGCAACCCAAATGGGTCAGTGTGCTTCCAATAAGAGCATAAATAACAAATCAGGGTCGACTTGTGTTTAAATAGGGCATCAGTTCACCGCCTTCCATCTCCAGTACCGCTGTTGATAGTCAAACCTGCGAGAGAAACACTGACTGAACCCCAGGAAAAAAAAAAACCCAGCGATGCAGGAGGGAGGGAGGGAGGGAGGCAAAAGAGGGTGAGACAACAAAAGGCGGGAGGGATGGACGAGGATGGAGAGCTGTGTCCGTAGGTGGATCAGTTAACACAAAGACAACATGGGAGTGGGTGCCTCTACAATGAGGATTACACACTTTGTGTTGCTTCATTCCACACAAACTCGTGTGTATTTTAAAGGAGCTTTCACAAAAATTAGCTTTCACTTGCCTCTTTTTGTGCGCAGTGAAAGGGACAAACAGCCCCACAAAAGGGGGCATCAGGGTTTATTTTTCTCTCTAACGACAGCTGTGGTTGAAATGCTGAAAAGCTGCAGGAGAAATACACAGGTCACAGGTTGTGAAAAAACAAAAAGTCATGTGTGTTGTATGATTGTAAGCAGTGTCATGTAAACAAAGGAAACAACAAACCCTGAATTATGACAGTTTTTTGGTTTAATCTTTATTGGGCACCATTTTACAATAACACTACTCTTAAACACACCCAAATAGTGAGAACACATTTATCTGTACTGTTACACCTCAGATTTCTTGCTTACTGAGTTTACTTTGTCTTCCCAATCAACTAGCTTTTATATTAGAGGTGAACAGAGACATTATTGTCTGTATCTGTTCAACCAACAAAATCATCTGTCTGTGTTTCTGTATTTGGATAGAAGACTCTACTGGAATACACTGTACCGTCTTTTTTTCCTGCTGTATCAAAACAATTTCCCCCATGGGCGATCAGCAAACGTACATCTTATCTTAAAATCACGTTAAATCAAGCAAATGTATTTTCTTACCTAATATTCATTGGCATCAATTAATTGAAAAAAATGTTTTCTAAATCAAAAGATTCTGTTTTGTATTGAAAATAGGAACTATATACAGGAAAAGTAAAATATAATCTAATAATAATAATAATATATTGTTTTCTATAGTGCTGCTTTCATGTTCGCTGATGTGTTATTATTAGAGCAGTTCACAGTAGAATATTATACATATATATTAAAGGAGCAATATGTATAAATTGTAAATTTATTTTTAAATAAACATCTAGAGGAGTAAAAAAAAAAAGTCCCTGGATGTAGCAGACGGATCTGACAGCTCCTCTTTGTCTTCAAATTCAGAAATGTCCCTTCTACCCGAAGACCGCCGCGCTCGCTCCATCTGCATTACACTGAACCTTGGTGTGCCATTGTGCCGATGAATTAAATATCATGGCACCAAGATCTGTGGCTCGGGTTTCCTTTCTTCTGTGGCCTCCACTCTCCCTGGTAACGGTGGTCATGACAACCAGCCGGGACGCAGGAAACAGGAGAGGAGAGGGGATGATACACAAAGGGAAGCAGAGGAAGGCGACACATACCAATGATGGTCGTCCAGTCTGAGCGAATATACAGACAGATGTAGGTGTTTGCCCAGTGCAGTTCAATGGTGGAAATAGAACAACAAAAAAATTAAAGTGGAAGTGTAGAATTTCTGTCAGTAATAAATGGTTTCACTACTGACTTAACTATCAATATTTTCATGGTAATATCACCACATACATTGGGGATAAATGAGCTTTGTTCCTATTTAATGGCTTTTTACTTAAAGCTAAAAAATACTTAAATTACTGAGAAAAATTCCTTTATCACAAATAGGTCTCACCAGCTGAGTCTATGACCTCTTTTACATGAGGCACCAGGAGGGAGAGAGGGAGGTGCTGCCAACACAATAGCATTGTTACCGGGGAAAAAAGGAAAATTATGTGAGAAATCATCTTTTAAATGCTGGAAAAAATGGAAACTGTTAAATCTCGAATCTTCCATAAAATGTGAATATTAAACATTTAGTAACACACATCAATTTTTTTTAATCAAAAAGCTGAAAAAGCAAATGTTAGTTGATATTCAGTCTTGTGATAAAACACCTGTTTTAATTATAGATGCAAAACAATACGTTTTTAAGTTTTGAAAGATTACGTGCTCCCCCTGATTATGCCTCACATTAGTTTGGTCCACTGCCTACCTATAGCCATGGGTTTCTATTAACTGTCAAAATATTTGACATAAGAATTAAGCGACTAGTGACAAATCCAGCAAGTTATTCATACTGTCAGTGGGAAAGTGAGAAATATACACAAATCTATTCATTTGTCTATTATTTGTTCCCATGCTGCGATCTTAGTCAGCACTCCTCTGGCAGCAACTCAGCATCTTTTTAGCTCCTCTTGCACCGTGCCCTGGAGACGGATAGTTTTTATTATGCTTGTGGGTACACTCTGTCTCTGTGACTCTTAGCTTTGCAACAACAGGCTGGAACATGTTTATTGGTCCCACAAATATACCAAGACAATATCCACCCTTGATGAAAATACTCAGTACTAAAGGCACAGAGAAGAACTCATTCATTTCTTTGTTCTGTACCTGCCAGGATGTTGAATGGTGCTTAACATAAAGAACATCATTCAAGATGTCACACAGGTTAACAGTTTGATTAATACATTTTCTTGTGTTTTACATGTCTAAGTTAGACCCTGACCTGGAGAATAGAGCAAACATTTAGTGTTCTAGATCAGCAGTTCTCAATCCATTTCCTTAAGGGACCCCTTTTCTATAATTTGAGTAAACTGACAACCTCCTGCATAACAATAACTGTACAGAACAACTGATCAACTGTACAGTTAACTCAAAATGTGAATGCATGTTTTTGTAAAATGAGTGATTTGAAAGAATTTTGAGTAGATTATTTCCTGTGAATATTACATCACACAATATTACAGAGGTAAGTTGTTCTGATATTTTTGGGAACTTTAATACAACTCTGTATTATGTGCTTGTTTTGAATTTTTTTTAAATCACACATACATACTAAAGAGGCTTCTTTTCCATCAGACTTTTTTTTTTCTTCTACCTGACACTTGACCATTGTTCTATTAGCTTTCTGGATGTTTTAACTGTATATTTAAAGGGATAGTTCACCCCAAAATGAAAATTCAGTCATTATCTAGTCACCTTCATGCCGATTGAAGGTCAGATAGTTTTTTAGTCCACAAAACACTGCTGGAGTTTCACAGGAAAACAATGTTGCAGAATCTCCAAAACAATAAAAGACCTCCCGACCCCCCTGTGACGCTCGGGCGACCCCTGGTAGGTGTTGCGACCCCCCCAGGTTGCGAACAACTGTCAAGTGTACTGTAGGAAAACCTGTAGATCCTCAGCCCGTACACTGTCTCAGTGTAAAGACAGTTGAGTCATTAGTCATTCTTGAATCAGGAAGTTCAGTATGACTGATCCTACACTGGTTAACATGGTATGAACACAAGTGCAGAAGAAGATAAGTTGTGAAAAAAAGCATCAGCTATTCTTCAAAGACTTTCAAGTTGAAGAAATGGACACATGAATGTTTAACTGTTCACAGTAAACATGTGATCATTTAGCTTGGTAAAGAATGCCATCTAGTGACAAAACACATGCACATATAGAGACCATGGTGTTAACTGGCAGTGTTGGGGTGTAAATAACTACATGTAGTTCAATTACTAGTTTAAAAAATACAGTTTGCAATAGTTTGGTGACAGTTTAACTACATTAAAACCTCAGAAGCTTTTTCAGTAGTTAACTACATGTATGTTATGTAGTTTGAAATGTATTAAAAAGATGTTAGATATGGAACACAATATACCCATGACACATATGGAGAGTGTTTCACTCTTAATGCATGCATACATATAAGTAGGCCTAAAAAAAATTAAAAAATCATACAATTTTAAGCCTGGTCTGCAATTTGAATATAATAGGCCTTTTAAATTCTTTGTGTAAATAAGAACTTATTGCTAAAAGGCTCATCATAAAGTAAATGCAGGATATAATGAAGCCTTTTTTAAAAAGCAAATATATATTTATATTTTTAATATCATGATAATTTCAATGAATAAATCTGGAAACTTCTCACAGACCCACTGGCAGAGTGCCATGGACCCCTATGAGAACCACTGGTTTAAATTGTAAATTACAAACTAAATATTCACAGTATTGTCATGACTTTTTTGGTAAAAATGCCACAGTTGTGGCCACGGTTGTCATTTCATCTGCTATTTCCAACATGATCAGATATTATGAATGAATTTCTCAGGAAATTTAAAATTTTCTGATTCTTCCTCAACAATTGCTCCCTACACCTACACCTCAAAACATCCTCAGGCTACCTAATTGAGAACTGGCCCGGCCTGGTCAACAAATCAAACACACCTACACTTTAACTCAGTGTCAGTTCAGTTCAGTTGTACCTCTGTGCAAAACTCAGATTATGATATTTCCTGAGATGTAGTGTTTTTGAAAGCAGTTTTAGTAGTAGCAGAGAGTAGTTAAGATTTAGTTTAACTACTTTGATTGTGAAGTAGCAAGTAGTTTGGTAAACCACAGTTTTAAAGTAGTTCCAACACTGTTAATTGGTGAAGGACCTTTATAAGAACATGAGAGCCTTCTAGTATCACAACTAGGGACGTTAATGATTAATCAATCAACCCATTTTCATTGAGAAATCATTAACCAATGCATGTCTGTGTACAATATTTCAGCAGCTCACAGATTCTATCATGATTGGTTTGCCTTGTCAGTCTAGAAATGGAGGTAACTGTGCCCTAATTGACATTGTTTGGAGTCATTTGTACAATTAGGACAGGAGAGGCAGTTTCAAAAAGAGCCCCATTGTTCTATTATTTGTGCTTCATGAATTAATGTTTCACATGACTAATGTGCCACTAGAAGTGTTTGAATTAAACTTAAATGAGAAAAAGATGTGCGTTTATCTCTTATTATTACTGATTAATCGATTGCTAACATTCTCAATGGTCATCAATTAAGGAAAATGCACAAATTATATGCACAATATTCCATCTGTCAATGATGAGAGGACACAAGCTGTGTTATAGGCATAAAATACCAATTTATTACTTTGCACATTAACACAAGAATTCCCTGCAGGCTAAAAAAAAAAAAAGTATTTGAACATGTCACATAATAGCAATAACAGCGAGTGAATGGCCCTCTACTGGGGGCGGGGCCAGAACACACCCCGCCCTCTCACAACTTGCTCAGAAAGGGCTCCGTTCATTCACAGAATCGAAACGTTCCATTCACGGAGCTGGAACGTCCCACTTCTGTGATTCTTATTGCTATTAGACAATCACACACAGCTTCAGAGACCACTAGCAGAAAAAAAAGAGAAACAGAGCAGAGCTATAACAACCCCCCCCCCCCCCCCC
>JAJHUR010085273.1:0-24217 GCA_027495735.1 Lutjanus campechanus | reverse complement strand
AAAAAAAAAAGGAACCAAAAAAGGAAAAACAAAATTAAATTAAAATACACAATACACAATGTCAAATTACAAATCCGTTAAGATATAACAATATATCAAAGTGAGAGGAATTTAAAAATAATTCATGCTCTCTTTCTATCGGGGCACAGAAAGAATTATGGATCATTTTTTGTTTTAAAAAGGTTAAAAAGAGGTAATCCTGCTCCGCTGATGCCACGGGGACCCCGTCACAAAGAGGGAAGTGCATTTGTGAGGGGTCAGCAGAGTTGCCATGGAGACAGGAGAGCCCCCACCAAAGAGGCATGGCCACAGGTACAAACCAGGAACGAGGAGACAAAATGGACGCTCGCTACAGTAACCTGGGCGAAGAGGGAGAGGGGTCGGGTCTTTAACGGGTCCACGTTTGAAGAAAGTACCTCGTTTGAAATTGAACACGACGCAAAGAGCCGACCCCCCCTCGCCTCCGAAAAAAAAAACAGTGTACCTCCCAAATTACTGACATTTGTGTAGGAATCTTTAAAATGCATCTTAGAGAGACTGGACAAATATTGCTAGCCTAAAACAGTCCCACTAAAATTGATAAACATTTACCCAAAAAAAGCATTTATATTTTTTTCTTTCTCATAATAAATATGATTCCAAAAAAGGTTTTTTTCTTTTTTTCTTTTTTAAAGGACAATACTCTGGCATGCAGGCGAGCAAAGTCTACATTTTGTTACTTTAAAAGAAAATTGTCTAAAGCCTACATAACTATTCCACCAAATGCACATTCCCACTGATTGATACAAGCAAATAAAATAAACTAAAAATAATAATAAAAAAAAAAGTACAGAGACACAATTGCGAGAGTAGACCAACAACCACAATGAGAAGAATTATAGCTTTGTTTTTCCACGTTTGAAAACTAGAACTGGGTTAATATTGCTTTGCAGGGAGTGATCATTGATCCGACTGGAGTTTAATGATCGAATATTGTGAAGGATATAAAACAAATCATTCCCCGTTAGAGATGCCAGATGAATATTCAATCACAGCCCGCTTGGATTTAAAACTAGTGCACGCTTTTTAAAAATTGATCTGCCCCCTTTCAATAAAACTTATTGCATGCAATGCCTGGACGACACCCTCCCAATCCCCCTCCTCCCCCTCCACTACCATCCCACCAAATTTTCCTGCTCCTCTGCTCCTAATTGATGCCAACGCCCACGCCTCCAACAGGCGGGTGCTCAAACTCATTCATAGTAAACCTGCTGCTTTACGGGTGGTTTATTACAAAAGGGCTTCCACTGAGCTGTCCCCCCCGATGAGGCGTGCACGTCGACTTTCACCAGAACCTCCTCCTCCTCAAGTCATTTACATCTTTATCCAATCCCAACACCAGGGGGCACCACTTGTGCAACTGTCACCATGGTAACAGTTTGCTGTGTGTTTTTGTACAGGGGGTCCAAGGGCAGTGCTTATGCTTATTGTCAATTCATTTAATCCAGTGTTAAAAATGCATAAAAATATGAAACAAACACCGTCAAATAGCAGAGACTTTAAGATGGGTATACTTCAAATACACACAGAGTAATAGAAACCATTTCTTTTTAAAAAGTCTAAAAATTCAACTCATTGCCTATCGCAAACCGCTTTTTAACCCCTTAAAGGGATCGTCTGGATTATCTGAAGTGGGGCTGCATGAGGTCCTCATCCATAGTCAGTGTATTAGTTACAGTAAATAGCATGCATGCCCCCAGTTTCAAGAAGCCAAGGGGAGTGCCAGCACCCTGTGGACAGTATTTTAGCAACCTAAAAAAGGCCCAGCTAAAAAAGAAAGCCAGCTTAGATTTAATTTTATGCTATATTTAGAATATTTTCCACTGATTTACCTCGCTGTCAGACAGCCTTATCTGATAGGAAACTGTTGACATATGAGGCGAACATCAATCTCTCTTGCTCAACCAAACTCCTTAAGGAAAAACAGTAATTTTACCTCGCAGAATACAGGAGCTGCTGGCCCACCACTGCCTCGATCTGTTAGTTTGTTAGTGTCATTGTGCAACTTCTGTGAATCTGAACTAACCTGCTGAATCGCTGAAGTCACACGACAACAAAACAACCTCATCAATCGAGGCAGCAGTCGACCAGCATCTCCTGTGTTCTGTGAGGATAAAATTACTGATTTTGCCTGTGTAGTTTGGTTAGTTTGGAGAGACCAGTACTTGGCTTATATAACCGCAGTTTCCCTCCAGAAAACTCTGTCAGATGGCGAAGTAGAACTGTGAAAATATGTCCTCAATTTAGAATAAACTTAAATTGATTTAGATTTTTTCGGGTGGATGTTTATTTAAGTAGCTAAAACAAGTTTTTCTGCCGACCTTGTCTATAGCAGTACATTGCTGATACTCCTCTCCGCTTTTCCAAACTGGGGGCATGCCGACCACCATCTACTGTTCTTACTACACTAACTACCAATTAAGTACTTTATAAAAGCCCACTGCAAATAATCCAAACTACCCCTTTAATCTAGGTTCACTCTGATTCCAATCCCTGATTGTCTCCAT
This sequence comes from Lutjanus campechanus, assembly GCA_027495735.1. NCBI lineage: Eukaryota > Metazoa > Chordata > Actinopteri > Lutjaniformes > Lutjanidae > Lutjanus > Lutjanus campechanus. Next base: position 21,671 of record JAJHUR010085273.1, on the reverse strand, counting down.
CTCTCTGATCAAAACCAACCGACGCCAGCCGAGCAGCAGCAGATCTGTCCTATCTGTCGGAGTGCTACACAAAACCTCAAATCTGCCGCTAACATCAGAACCTACGGAGGAAGCATGAATTCATCCATCAATCCATCCATCCTGGGGCCTACTTCTTCTCAACATTAACCAGAATGCTACAAAAAAAGTTTCCAACCCAAAGCTCTAACCGCTTAAACCTGCAGCTCAACAACTGAAGTCTATTCCTGAAGTCGCACTAGTAACTATATAACTGGCTTTGCTGCCAACCGTAAAATTTCATCACAATAGTAACAACATTGACAACAACGATAACAACAACAACATCAATGGTAAACTACTAATTCTAAACAACAGTTTTTTTTAAGATAACCACAAAACATCTTATATTAAACTTTTACAAATCTGCTTTGTTGATTCGTATGTATAAATGCATAAAGGTACGAGAGATTGAGAGTGCCCTCTGTTGCTTGCCTAGCGTCCCGGGTCAGTGCAATGAATTGGCCAGTTATTAGCAAAGGAGACCTCGAAAAACTACGTTGGTTTCTGGCCCTTGAAACTACTACAAAAAGAAACATAAAAAGAAGAACAAAAAAAAAAAAAAAAAAAAAAAAAAAAAAAAAAAAAAAAAAAAAAAAAAAAAAAAAAGAACGAAAGAAAGAAAAGCAACGTCCAGCCGTGTCGTCATATAATCTTTCAGATAATCAGGTCCAAAGAAACATAAGATCCTGCTTTTCACACAGAAAGCAATGCTGATAAGACCATACTCTGTGTTTAATTAATGCCTTCAGCCATTCAACAGGTCCCAATGCTGAGCCAGTCACAGGCCAGACCACGGTTACTACTGCTACACGTCAGACCCGACTCTTCTTACTACCTGAAATGGATTAAATCACTTTTTTTTCCCCCAGGGATTCAGTGATGTTTTTGAGGCACAAACAGGTGCAAATCCCACCCATCCTGCACTGGCAGCAGGCTAACGCACATGTATAAAGGGACAGTTCACCCCCCGAAATCAAAAATACATATTTTTCTCCTGGCCTGTAGTGTAGTTTATCCATCTACATTTTTTTGGTGCGAGCTACAGAGTTTTGGAGATAACGGCCTTCTCTAAAATATAAAGGCGACTGCGGACACTCTGCTTGTGGTGCTCAAATAGCCATAAAAAAATACACTTGAAAAATTCAAAACCAGCACCTTTTTTCAAAAATCATGACCAGCAGTTTTGTGTAGGAACTACACGTGGAGGAACTACTTTCTTTCTAGTAGAAAAGAAAGTAGTTCAGGTAGATTATAAAATAGTTCTGGTAAATTCTACTGCAGAAAAAAAAGTAGTTCCTTCATGAAACTGCTTATAACAAGGTTACTGGTTACTCACGATTATTCACAGACCTTGTTATGAGCAGCTTCATCTAGGAACTAGTTTCTTACTAGTAAAAAGAAAGTAGTTCTGGTAGATGCCAAAGTAGTTCCGGTAGATTTTACTGCAAAAAGAAAGTAGTTCCTACACAAAACTGCACATAATAAGGTTACTGGTTAATCTAGATAATCCACAGACCTTGTTACGAGCAGTTGGAACTAGTAGAAAGAAAGTGAGCACTACAGGCTATTGGAAAAATAAGCCTTTTGGATTTTGGGGCGAACTGTCCGTTTACGATGTAATTCAAAACATTTCAGCTAATAAGTGAGCCAGGACTGCTACAAATACCCACACCAGCCTCTATGAGGCCTGTTTTAAGTCATATGTCTCAAAGTTGCTCTATAGATGTAAATATATGCTTATATGTACTGTATGTGTGAATATAAAAACAACAAATCTGAGGCATTTACAGCAGTTATCTCCTTGATTTCCCTTTACAATTCAGTGGCCTGCCATGAAACACACGCGCGCACACACACAAACACACTCTCATACAGCAGTACATGTATATACAGAGATGCACGCACACACACTCACACAGCGTATTCTTCGCTAAGATGGGAGGAAAGTAGTTATGGGCATGACACCCAGGTCACCTCGCTTGTAAAAGACGGTAAAGGAGAAAAAGTTAAAACACACGCTCATAAAAAGGAAAAATATATATATATGTATATATATCATTCTCAAAAGGTCGACTCCCCTCCGTCTCTTTTCCTGTAGAGTTCCCTCCCCACCACCCAATAAACCCAAGACCTTGTGACAGATTTTGCCCAAAGGGGCTTTGAGGTAAAAGTAGATAAGAGTCCTGCTTAGCTGGGAGAGCTAAAAGAGCTGCGCTGACACACACTGTGCCAATCCACTCCCTTGCTCAGTGTATCTTACAAACACAAGAGTGCAGACATTCAAATAGAAAAAACAAACTCAAAATAATGGCTCAACTTGTAGTATGTGTGTGTGTGTGTATATATGGTTTGTTTTTTCTTTTTTTCTTTTTTTTCCTTTTGTGCACTGGGCTTGCAGTGCTGGATTGCTGGTTTGAAAGGCGGCTCGATTGGGAACGCTGGTTGGAGATTGTTCCTTGAAACAAAAACCTGCCGGCCACATCAGGACGCGGCAGATTTTCCCTCCGTCCAAGAGCCGCTTTGGTGCAGATTCAGAAAATGAGTAGAGTGAGTGTGAAGAGAAAGAGACAGACTACAAGGAGAGAGAGAGGAAGGAGAATAAGAAGAAGAAGAAGAGAGAGAGAGAGAGAAGAGAGAGACTGGCAAATGAGAGATAAAAAAGAGAAGGAAAAGGGAATCCGCGGGTGGACTGGCTGACGTGCTCGCTAGCTCAGGCGAAGTACATGGTGTGCTGGGTATCATAGTGGATCTGAACGGCCTTGGCCAGCGCCTGGGGGTCTCGGCCGTTACTCTGACCCGACACGTGGCTGCCTTCAGCGCTGCAACACAGAGAGAAGGCAGTTTACTTCGACTGTCAGGGATGATTTCACATCACAAAAATGCAGGAAACAGAGGGGGCAGGGATGCAAACAGGAATCAGGAGCTTGTTTAGTCTCATACCTCTGAAAACAGAGCAGAGTCTTTGTAGTTTTATATATTTTATTAAATTTTATTTTGCTTTTAAATCTTGTTTTCAGTTTAATTCCAGTTAGTTTCCAGAGAAGGTTTGCTCATTTCAGTTTTGTTTTTGTTGTTAAAAAAGGTTAAGTTTCAGTATTCTGACTGATTCTGCACATCTGACTCAGTCATGCAGACCGTCCAGTCTCAATAAACATCTACACCAGTTCCTCCTCATGCGTAGTTTAGTGACAAATTTGACCACATTTACAAAGACTAAAACTAAAGACATTTCCTGAATATTTGTTATTTTGGTATGTTTTGTCAGCCCAATCGGGCAAATGGGCCAGAAATCTACTTGCCTGTTGTCAATTTTTACTTGCCCATGTTTTTTTTAAAAATTTATTAGCGGTTATCAAAATACAACAAAGACTAAAGCTGCAAAGTCTATTAAATGTCAGACACAACAATATTCAATTTGATATGATAATAAATGGAGGGAAACGGCAAATCTCCAAATATGAGAAGCTGAAAATGGCATTTTTTGCTATTTTTGCATGACAACGATGAATTAATTGAAGAAAAAATTAAACTGTGTAATTCTTATTTACCACTTGTCTGATGTGGCAAGTGAGTTACTAGATCTACTAGCCTGACATGACATTTTACTTGCCCTGGGCAAGCATGCAGTCCTTCTTGTTGAGCCCTGGTGACACAATATTACAGAATATTACAGAATATTTGTTCTGAAGTCTAGTTTTTATTATAATTTCAGTTAACTAAAATGTTTTTTAGTTTTTTATTAGTTTTACTTAACTATAATAACCTTGGTGCAGAGAACTTTCTCTCCCATCTCTCCTCTACACTTACGATGCAAACAGTTTTTTACATGATCACTTTTTAAAATAAATGTTATAAAGTGCTTTGCAGAGACAAAAGGAATAGACAAGATGCCCTGCATATCATGCGCATTAGGGCTGCATTTTTCATTATCTTTTAATCTGCCAATCATCTAGATTACTTGATTCATTTTTTTGGTCTATAAAATGTGAAGAATGTCCCTGCCAATTTCTCAAAGTCCAAGGTGATGCCTTTAAACGTTTGTCTGAACATCTAAACATTATTATCCCACAAGCCCACATTTTCTATCTTGATTTTGGAACCACTAACAGGCCTTCCTCTGAGGATCTTGTTTCCTGTCTGCCTCTTTATCATCTCATCTATCCAATAATGTCAACTTGCACATTTGAACTATGACCATCCTTTCCGGCTGGTTAGTGAAAAGGTTTTAAATGCTGTCTCAGTCACTCAGTCACATCCAAGTATGTCAGTACTGTATGTATGCAAGTATTATCTCTCTTGAAGTGGACAGACAGGTGTCCAGGGCAGCCTCACCTGTCGTGGTCTTTGTCCACCAGGTGATAGCGGGCTCGGAAAGCCACCAGTCTGGCGTAGTAGGCCGGTGCTGGGATGGAGACGGAGCGCGTGCAACGGACGTAGGTGTGGCACAGCTGGTAGGTGAGGAGCTGCAGTTCATCAGCAGTGAAACAGTTGTCATCCCACAGGACGTGGTAGTGGGAGGGACGACTGGTTCCCTGAGGGAAGAAGGAACAGAGGACAGTCAGAACTCTACAGATAATTTCATGTCAGGTCAGAGTGACACTAGCTTCTGTCTCAAAACTCAAACATTTGTGTGAAGTGTGTGAGCAGGCGTGATGGTTTGCACACTCCATACAACCTCTTTAATTGAGTGATTGTTGGTCTTATTTGTATTCGAATACAGGAATTCTGTTACGTTTATAGAAGTGCAGCATAAGCCTCGCCAGTACATGAGCTGAGGGGCTGTGTCCAAAGTGTTTTTCCCAGGAGGTCAGCATATTTTATTTGAATTGTTTGCAATGACAGCACCGCATATTTTCACTGTGCTACAAATTCAAACATCTTGACGAGGCGCTGAACATCTATTCAGCATTCTTTCTGGATGTCGAGAGTTAAAAAAAAAGAAAAAAAGAAAAAGGTTACACTTTGGATAAAGTGCTACTGTCAGTTTTTACGCAGCCATCAAATCACAGTGGAGTGAAATACCACACATTGTGTCCTGCTAGTACTCCTTGATCTGGGCTCCGTCCAGCTTCAGCTCTGGCAATTGCAGGTCTACTCGCCAAGACACTTCCTCTCCCACAAGATCTCATGAACCCACACAGAGCGGTGGGTCCATCCGCTCTCCCTACACGCTCCAGCCTTCCTCTCCTCCAGAGCAACGGCCAAAGCAAGAACTGTACCTTCTGCCGGCTTATTTATTCTCAGTATTTGTCAGAGCTGAGAAGTACAAATACTTTGTTACTGTACTTCAGTAGAGTTTCAGGTATCCGTACCCATCTGTACTTACTTTTCTCCTTATATTTTAACACAAATATCTGCACTTTCCACTCCTTACATTTTCAAAACAGACAGTTTATGCATTTAATAGGAATTATTGATTATTTTTTATTTTGAATCATTGTGCTCAGCATTCCCAACATCAGTTTAAATGGACGGCACAATAACTCAAAGACAATTCATTGAATCAGTGCCTATCACACATGACAGTTGTAAGAATACAAAAAAAGGCATAAAAGACAACAGACAAGATTCAACTGCAGAGAAAAAGATGAGGTTCAGTTCACTTTACACAGAAACAGCCAGTAAAAATGTCCTACTAAAAGCTACCTTTTACATTTACACTTTGAGTACATATCAGATTCTGTACTTCTAGATTCTGTAGAATTTGAATCAGTTCTTCTACTTTTTGTCTTTTTTTCCTTTCTCTATTTGAGTAAAGAACAAGGGCGTCACAATTTCAATATTAAATCAAAAGTCTATCTAAATGAGCTTTCAATTTCAAGAGTGGAAAAAGCAGAACTGGTGTTTCTCCCAGCATTTCTTTTCTTTCCACTCCTGCCTACTTGCAGCATTCGGTGTGCAAAAACACAGCACAGCTTACCAGCTGTTATATCACACTTACTGATACTGATCTATCTAACAATTTGAAAATGACTGTTGATAGGGCATCAACCAGTGATTTGTGGATCTTTATGAATCACGACTCTGTCGTCTAACAATGGCATAACTGTCAGTTGTCAAAAATATGTGCTTAAATCGAAAATCAACCTGAATCGTGACCTTAACCATCAAAAGTCAAATTGAATTGTGGATTTGGAGAGTCGTGACACCCCTAGTAAAAGAATGTGTGCAATTTTGCCACCTCTGTTATTTAATAACACAAACTACCTCAAAATTACGTACTTGCAACATAAAATTAGGTGTTACTTCCATGCATATTCCATATTACAGCAACTGAATTATGTCAGCTGAAGACAGAGCAGCTCTTCCGTCAAAACTGAAGAGCAAGACCCAAATGCTGTAATGTGCACAAACCACAGCAAGTGCCTGTTTCTACTTTTCACAACTATCTTATAAATTAACAGGGGACAAATGATTTATATTGAAAAGATAGTTTGTGGATAGTGCATCACTTTAAATAACCAAGCCAAACCATGTGACGGGTCAAAGAAACATCCAAATCGAGCCGTTTACTGTCATTAAGCATCATTACCACGGTAACCACAAAGCAAAATTGCCGAACCCTTGAGGACAATTTCCACTGAAATAATGTGTTGAAACCATCATTTCTATTTTTGTGTAAATGTGCCAAATCCAGACATCATTTCAAAACTGCAAGAGACATTGAGAAATGAAGTGAGCAAAGCACAAAATCCCATCTATGACAAGTCTGTGAGCACAAAATCCCTCACCTGAATCCCAGCATGGCTGCACAGGTAGAAGTCGAACTCGGACGGGTGTGTGATGGTGCTGTCCACTGTGGTGCCTGCTGGGACGTTACCACTCTTCCCAACCTGCAGGAGGTGATCAATAACATAAGACTCATGCAATACGGTGTCGTACAGTAGAAAACAATTGAGATACAACATAGTATAGTACAGTGAACTGACCCTCTCAGCTTTGTCAGAGCAGAAGAGACGAGTGTGGTGACGTTTCTGAACCACGATGTAGGTAATGCCCGGCCTGTAATCCTCCTCTAGACTGATGCAGGCCTTCCTGATGGCGATCAGCTCCGGCCACGCCACCTGAAACAATACAAAAACAAGACACAAAAACTTAAAAAGGTATGCTATGCAACAGAGTGTCTTAATTTATTCTGATAACACTAAGTTTGAGGTCTCATCTTTAAATCTTGAAGGTTTGACAGCCTCCTCTTATAAATAATAACAGGTGCCAATCCTGTCTAGAAGATCATGTGGGACAGTTGGGACCGAAAATAACTGTAAACTCTCACCTGTTTCATTTGTCCCTCTGACACACCGCCACGATAATAGATGATTCTTGTGGGTTTGAAGCGTGTGGACTTGTAGAACTGGATGAGCAGCTCCCGCACCATGTTGGTCAGGTCTTGGATCACCTCCTGACTAAAGAGCTGCTCCTGAAAGAGACAAAAAACAACTGGTTTAGACTTAAATAGGATGAGGGAACTGTTAACTGAAAACTATGGTCTATGGTTCTTTTATTTTGGACAAACAGCCTCAACCTGTGTTACTTGCCAACAAAATAGAGTTACTGACTGGGGCTTTTCATCCCTGGTAAAGTTTTGGAAGGTTTTGGAAAAGTTTTGGGAAATTTCAAAAGGTTTGGAAAAGCTCTGGAAGATTTTGGAAAAGTTTCCACCCGTGTCTGTATATGTTGTGAGAGCAGTGAGGAGAATTCAACACTCTGGAAAGCTGTTGTCTCTTGGAGACATCTTTGATTCAAACTTCAGAGACCCCTTCAGAGATGCCAAAGACTGTTTCACAGTATGTCTCAGGGAAAAATGACTTTTTCTATGTGCAATCTGCAGCCAAATATCACATTAAAAAAGGTAAGGTAGTAAGTCATTTAAATTCTATAACCCTGGTTTTGATTAATCACATCACTCTGAAAATGATCCAAACAATATTGTCCACCACTGGCGTTGTTATAGTTGTAATGTGGACTACATTTTAGTTAGTTATAGTTATTATTCTTGGTGTGGACGGGCTTTTACGCTATTAATACTAACACAAACTAACAGTGTGTCAATAGTATGAAAATTCTCACGTGAATGCCGTTACCTGGGACATGTCTTGTCTAGACGTCTGGACTCGCACCGTGGCACAGTAACGGCTCGGGTGGCCGTCCATGCTGCCCACCACCGCAGCGATGGACGGCTTCTTCCCATCACCTGCTGGAGGATGTGTGACATCTGCACCGAGGAAGATGACAGGCTGCTGGAACACAGAGGGCCTGAACCACGAACACGACACACACAAAAAACAGAAGAGAGACTTGCATCACAGGCCTGTGCAACATATTTCTTATTTGTACACGAAGAACAGCACAACTATGAAGAAAATGATCCAAATATCATTATGCACAGTTCAACAAATTCTCAGAATTCAAGCAGCAGACAAAATAAGTTCCAAGAAAAGCAAAACAGATATGAAAATTATGCATATTATTACTAAACCTTTTATTGCTCGTTACCACATGATTACCAGGGGATTATTTGTACTCAGAAAACATCTGACCAATCTGCAACATTCAAAGCCAAGAAAGCATTCCAGACTCCATCTGGGCTGCAGTGAAGAAATAACTGAATCCATGCCGACCTCTGATGAGGCACCAGGACGTTGTTGATGCCTCCCAGCTTGGCGTTGATCTTGAGGCACAGGTTGGACAGGGTCTGAGGGGACGTCTTCACTACGTTCTTCACCTGCACACACTGGGTTGCCATGCCAAGGAGTGTGTCCCCCACCCGCTTTACCTCAGCTGTGGACGAAAACGAAGAAGGGTAAAGATCAGTATCACAAAAATTTAGCTGACAGACTAATAACCTGTAGAATTAAACAATAAAACTCGAATGCCTACATTTCCATCCTCATATCCAAAGAGCTTTTACCTTTTTCTCATTTGCTAAAATGCAACATTATGAATTTCTTACCGTAGACGGGTGTTTTGCCGGGCAGGATGACCACAATCAGCTGCAGACCTACGTAAGACATCTTGAGGTGTTTGAACATGGGCTCCACGCTGTCTGCTCCTTGGGCGTATTTACAGAAACATGGCTGGCCTTGAATGGGCATCCCAGCATCCTTGGAGATCTTTCGAAGCTGGTCGGTGAAGCTCCTGTCAAAAAAACATTAAAATGCTCGTCAGAAATCTGCTGCATGAACAGACATTTCATACAATTCAATGAAAACAGGGAGAAACGGATTTACTCAATAAACGCAAGACCATTGCAACTGCAGGTTGTAACGAAAGAGTTTGAATCTACAGCCACATTAACAGCTTTATGAGACTGTCCTTTATACAGTGCACATATACACGCAGAAGTTAATCAATTTGTCTTGACATGTGCTTCCTACAAGAAAGACATCCTTTGTGTGTTTTCTTGGAACACCATTAAACAACCTTGAATAGGTCAATGGTTGAGAAAAATATCCTTTGGCCTTTCAATGGAAAATTTTAAAAATATATATATATAAAAGGGTTTTTCAATGAAGTGTGGGGACCATTTACACACATGTTGAAATGGTGACTTGAATGATGTGCTTTGCCATGTAGAGGAGACACGGGACGGGAATAATAGAAGGAATGCATGATGTTTAGTGTTATAGTACTTCTTTAGGAATGAAACCTTGACAGAATTGTTGTTTTTCAGTGCACATGAAAACTGTGACAAAATGGATAATTTCCACTAATCATTTCTCATATCAAAATCTCAGTCAAAATAATTGCAGGTTGAGCTAAATGCTACAATGGACAAACTAAAACGTTTGCAGTAACAATGCTAACACGCTAATGTTAAGCTGGTATTATGTTGAGCATGTTCACCATCTTTGTTTTGTGTGTTTAGATGCTAAAATTAGCTAATTAGCACTAAAAACAAAGTACATCTGAGGCCCATGGGTATGTTATTAATTTTTAACGTATCTGATGCATTAGGTCAAATATTACACAAATTCAAAATATGACCCAATGATGATGCTAGAAGAAGACAAAAGAGATCTCAACATTTTTAAGCTCCATCATGAGAGGAACATAAAGGTCTGAACCAAATCATAACAATTCATCTAATAGTCGCTGATCATTTAAAACCTCAAATATTAATCTCAGGGGGGAGCTGAAGGAAAAGTGGGGGTTAGGGTCAAAGTCAGTCTTTAGTTCTCATCCCTAAGTGGGATGCAGAATCTAACAACCAGGAAGATTTCTACAAATTTCTTGTTCGCGATATTTCACACTTGTGGGACATCCATAGAACCATGGCGTCACTTTTCCTTGGTCCCAAGTGCATCTCTGGAACAAGCCTCATTTAAAAAAACAACAACAAACAACCGCTAACACCGTGACTCACTTAAGCAGATCCTCTCGGCATTGTTTCTGTGGAGCGAAGCAGGCCACGGCCCACACCTTGATCTCGATGCCAGCGTAGAACTGCTTCCCTCTCATGTCCCACACGCCCTGGTTGGGCGTGGCCACGGTTTTATTCTGCGGAGAGAGTCCCTACTCTCTTAGTCAACCCCCCGGTTGGATGAGCCAATACAGAAGGTACTACAGCAAAACCAACACTTTGATTTTCTTATTATACACAAGCAAACAATGCATAATGCATAAAGACACTGTACATTGTTATACAGATCAAAGTATTCTACACACGCTGCTTCAAACTGGTTTTATAGATTCAGACCAGTCTTACAGTATAATGATGTTCCATGTATTTATGCATTAAGTATTAATCTGCACTAGACATACACAGTCTATGTTTTGAAGAAATGCTCAGTTATTTTGTTGCACATAAGTATTCTGGTTTTGTAGCTTTACATATCAGAAGTCCTGACATGAACAGCATACATGAGAAGTGTATCAATTCAAAGACGCATCATTAGGTGAGTGCTCTCACATCGAGTGTGGTTGTGAATACAAATTCAAAAGGGGAAGTGGCTTTCAATTAAGTTAACAAGATTTGCCAAAGGCCATTAAGAGCTTTTATTCTTCAAAACAAGTGACCATGATAAACTACGTGAGAGCTGTGTGCCAAGAAAAGTTAAGAGCTTCTTCATCCCATTACAAGATTGTCTCAAAATAATGTTCAACATGATCAAAGTTTCAGGAGTTAAAACTACCTCATAAATTATTACAGGGAGTCGTCAGTGATATAAAACATTTCAAACAGACTGCTGCTTTTCCCATCTGACATTTTGTACATACAGTCACTTCAGGGAGTATTCACTTCTGTGAACACTTTGATGCAACTGTATCTCCACAAACACCAGCATGCCATGTTAAAATGAAAGGTGTGTGTTTAATTTATTCGAATGGGAAAAGCTTCCAGTCCACAGTTAAGGGCATTTCATTGGAAGCCGATTAGACTCGATATCCCAGCAGGCAAGTGGCCAAGCCTTTCAGAGAGAGAGCGCGCTGTGATAGGATCTTGGGTAAATTAACCAACGTATAGTTCAGGCAGCCAATAAAGGGATTTAAGCTTGGCACTGGCACAGAGAAGCGTTTTTTTTCAAGCATCAATCTGCTGTAATTCTGTGAGGAACAATTGTAAATGAAGCAGAGAGTATAAGGCCCATACACTGAACCAATTTCCCCACCGGGATCATTAAACTTTCATCTTATCTCAGCAGAATCATTGATGCTGCCTCTGAATGGAGCTTTATATTCCAGCACCTGTAGAATTCATGTGAAGATTTTCTTTTTAAGATAGGAGATAAAGCCACATTCATTCCACAGGCTTTAGAAGTGGATCTTTCAGAGAAGTTTTACGTTAATGCTGGGTGGCTATGAGTCTCATCGTCCTCCTGTCAGCAGCACATTCATCCTTTCCCCCCTTACAAAATCCTTGAATCCCAATTCAGTGTCTCACACCCTACAACCAGGCAGTAATATGGGAGCATAAGTCTGCATTTCTGTAAAACAAAATAGGTTAAAAGCCATTTTCTTGTTGAAAACCGCTCCCAGGCATGTCCTCTGCTGACAAGCTGTGTGCAAAATGATTTCTTTTCAGATCCATACTGGTCTGCACCATTCAATCAGACCTCTCTAAACAGCTGATTTGGGATTCAGAGGGTGAATCTCAGCAGTCTGCAGTGACTTGTTCCTCATCTTCATTCCTCCACTAACACAGACTCTAAATAATGCAACAGGTGGAAATCAAAGCTTTAATCTACGTGCACTGTCATATTTACATACATAGAGGCTGTGTCAGTGAAGGGGGAGAGTATTTAAAGAGATGCACTTGACAGACTGCAGAGATGCAACACATGGTTATAACATGGGGCAAGATCCAGGTCTCACAGGTTCACATACTGTATATTTAAGCTGAATAATGCATCTAGTCACCACCCAATTAATAGTAGCATTTATACTTGCAGCACCAGTTAATTCACTGGTTGTATACAATATATAGAGTTGCAAAATCGTAGGAGCTGGTAGTTTTGTAGACATGTTTCCCTAATCTGCATTCTCATTTGGGGATTTCATTAAAAGAAAAACTAAGAAACATGGGTCTCTCCTGGATAACGTAACAATGCGATGTGTTTATATCATGGCCACCGGTTTAATAATAATAATAATTCTAATTTCTTATCTAACTCCTTGTCTAGTCTGCAAACGCTACATCAGCAGGACACTCACGTGCTATTAGGTTGTGACTGTTGGTTGCTGTCCATGTAGAGTGACCAAGATTGACTGGAAAAGTTTTTTATTAGCATTAAACCTGAATATTGCTTAAGCAATGTTTTAGTTCTTTTACTTACTGGTGTACAAACAAGTCAGGGACAAAATCAATTACAATATAAAGCTTCAAACTGTTTCAGCACACCCAGGCACTACAACAAGTACACCACCAACAACTCTACCCTTTGCCGTTTCCACATTACGACTTGAAAACTCATGAACAAAGTAAAGTCAGAAGAAGAACTTGCCAACTCGGGGACCATCTGCGGAGCACGTGAATTTAACAGAAGACTAATTAAGAACAAAACACTGTGCCGTGGTTGCCAAATTAATCAAAATTTGGCCAAAATTAAGAACAGAGTTCAAGCTGCAGATTCTATTTAGTAAAAAAAAAAAAAACCTAAGTTTTACTTGCCATCGGTGGTATTTTATAGCAGAATTTAAAGCTCAGTGGTTGGATGTGAAATGCACCTGAGGAATCCTGGTAAACTTCTGACCTTACGTTTTTATATACATTATTAAACTCAAAACCACAAATGCTGCATATTTTTAACATTCGTTCATCTTTTGTACTCATGACTCAAGCGAGCGATGACTCAACGGCAGAAATGTGATCTCCATCTGTAGAGGTGCTTCACGTGTGAGTCACCTCACGTTGGCTATTGAGAAAATGAAAAGGACTTTTCTTCCACACTGAGGGTGCCTGAAATACCTCCTCCCACTTTGAAACTCTAGATCATGTAGTTAAAGAAAAAACCATCACCTCAAACTGAATTTCAATCTTCATTAAACCAGAATTTGCTCACAAATCCACTGTTCAACTTGGATCTTCCCCTCATGTCCCAGCATTCACTCTGTGATGGCCCCCCACCCCATGCGGTCCCAGTCAGGCTTGCGCCCCCCCCCTCAAGAGTGCAACCTCGGCCCAGTACTCACCCTGCCACAGTCCCGCCCTGTGTCTGTACTCACCCGGCCCCCATACTGCAGCATGGGTGCTGGGAGAACACGTCCTGTCACCTCTGTCATGTCATTGTGGACCACAATGCCAAACTCCTTCAGATAAGGGTCCGGGCCCCCGACCATGCTGTTACTTTTGACCTGGTAAAGGAAAAAAGAGGGGTTGGAGGAGAAAGAATAAGAATGGTTAAGAAAGGAATGAGACTGAGGCATGAAATAGAGATATAAAAAAAGCTGTAATGCCGAGTTATACACAAATTTGTCTTTGTCCCTCTTTAGTCAGAACTGAGTTCACAGCAGTGTCTGGAACTGAATAATTATTGGCCAGTTTCACAGACAGAGCTTAGATTAATCCAGGCCTTAATCTGCACTGGTTAAACTAGGACATTTAAGTAGCTTTCATGAACGTGGCTTAAATTTGGCCGTTGTTAGTCCGAACATTACTATGGAACAGAAAACTCAATGACTGGTGTCAAACAACAGCAGAGGCAAAAAGAATTTGAAAGATATTCAAATTAGTCCATGCTCTCTCACAAACAGCACTAAGCAAGATAAAACCTGCATCTTTGAAGGTTTAATTTAAGTTTAAATTTAGTCCCAGAGTAGCTTTAATCCTCCCTCTTGCAAATGGTTTAGTTTAATCCAGAGCAGGCAAAATCTACGACTTTTTTAATAGAAGCCGTTGTAAGTCGCTATAAGTTAAGACAGCTAAAAAATGCATGGGACTAGTCTTAAGACTTGTCTGTAAAACTGGCCATGTAAGTGTTTACAGACAAATCAAATAAATGCCAGCAGCTCCAGTTGCTTTTCTTACTCTCACCCCAAGAGGGAAACACTCACCAGTCTGCTGATCTCCTCCTGTCTGTCAGGGGCTGAGCGAGCTGTAGCTTTGATCATGGTGGACGTCTGGTTGTCTGTCAGTTTCTTGATACAGCGCTGGCCTGCTACGATGTTACAGACCTACAGAGCAGGGAGAAACATTTAATTAATTTAACAAAACCAATCAGATGAGACAAACTACGGCATTTAATTAAAAAGGGAGAATGTTACAATTGGAGATGAAAGGCTTTTCGTGTAAACTCGGCTAAAATAATCATCAATAAGCATCAAAACAGCCTCTTTCTCACCTCCAGGGGAAGGTAGGTGTGCTTCTGTTCTTGCCCTACTTGCAGGCAGGGTAAGTGTGGATACTTGAGCTGCAGATTGTACTTCTGCTTGAAATACTGAGCTACTGTGCACTCCATGGCTTGGCCGTTCTCAAGCTGTAAGGGGAACCTGTGAATAAATGGAAAATGTGGGCGAAGCACACAGAAATCCACATGAGAGTAGAAAACAAAAACACAAAAGGAAAATATGACCCAAGCTGCATTTATTGTATAGTTACAAGTTCTTATACTGTTATGACTTTTTGGTACATTACACAACACTTATACTGGCTACGTTTATATGCACAAAATATTATATATATATATATTCAGTTCTTGACCCAGCCCTCCAAACTGTTAGCTAGTTGGTTTGTTTACGCACAAAGTTGACAAACAGATAACAGGACGCGTGTTGCAAATGGTGGCGAACACCCCAAACAAGACACATATTCCAAATGTGCTCGCTGCGGACATGGAAGATTCTGCACTCATTCACAAATGATGAAAATTGATTTTCTAAATGTCAGTTAATAACGTGAAATCAACAGGAACAAAGGTGAAACTCAGTTGCGAGGGCAGTGCAGCACCCAGACAGCATGCACACGCCAGTTATCTTGCAATCTTTAGCTTGTAATTCATCTTTTAAAAAAGGCAGCGGTTGCAAGCATGATTTGATTTAATGTCCAAATTATTACCTTAACAAGATGAACGCATAATGTATTGGGTACTTTCTACACATTCGGCCAGAGATTAATGTTGAGACGTTAACAAAGTGGAAAAACAATCAGCAATGACAAACTAGACTGGCTAACCAACTGCACTGAAGTATTAAACAACTTAAACAGACTCTAGTGAGAGAAATCAGTCTCTGTGCAGCCTGTTTCGCCCACTCTGCATTTTGGACTGAGATGGCTTTCCCCAGAGATAACGGTGCAGCAGAGAGGATGCTCTCCAATGAGAGAGAGACGCAACATTAATAACACAGAGGTGAGAAGTAACAAAGCACAAATACTTCATCACTGTGCTGTCCAGATATCTGTACTTAACTACTTACTTAATTTTTCTGGCAACCTTTTACTTTTACTCACTACATTTTAACACAAATACCTGTACTTTCTACTCCTTAACATTTTCAAACAGGCTTGTTGCTGTAGTTTTAATGCATTTGTGGGGAATTATTGAATATTTTTATTTTGCATCATTGCACGCTGCTTTCCCAACATCAAAACTGATTTCAAACTAAATCATGGTACAATAACACGTAGAAAAGACAATTCCTTGGTGAATCCATCAGTGTCACGTACGACATACTTAACAAGACAAAAAGATCTATGTAGGAGAAAATCAATGCAAAAGAGGTAACAAGACATAAAAGACGCATAGAAAGCAACGCAATAAAGACAGAAAACGTAACAAGGAAAAAAAAAGACATTAAAGATGTAACAGGACAAAAAAGATATAAGACGACGGAAAAGACAAAAAAGACACGAGAAGACAGACTACGTAAAAGACTTAACAAGACATAACAAACATAGAGGGCTACTTTTTACTTTTATACTTTTCTATAAAGAAGTTGAATCAAGACTTCTTACTCTGAAGTCTGTACAAGTGTCTGTACTTCTACTTGAGTAAAGACTGTGTGTACACAGCAGAGAACTCTGCCTCCTTGTTTTTTTAAATCTCATACAGGCAGGAAATTGAAAGATGGTTTCATATTGATTCATTCATTCATTAACACAGTTAACTTTCAAAATAAAAAGACGCCAAAGAACAACAATATCAGCATTATACCACCTCTTACTTGCAAGATGCAACATGTGGAACAAGGCCTTATTCTAAATATCCAAATGAAATTGTTTAGAGGATCTGTGTCAATTTGGAATACTGTCATATTTGTAACAAAAATGGGATGTAATGCACATGTAAATGTAGTCAATGTTGCACTTGCTGTCACAAGAGAGTGAAAAAAAGTGAGTGAACAGCACTTACGTTTGATGGCTGGCAGGTCGGCGCGTTACATTGCACACACGGTACTTCCTCTTCATTTGACCACAGTGTGTGACTTCAACTTTCAAGCCTGTTTAAAAATATGCAAGAAAGAATGGTTATACAGTTGTTAAGAAGTAGTAACACTTTCAGACCAAATGCAATTTAAAATATTTTAATATCATATCAAGTTCAGTGGGTTGGAATTGTGCTCTTCTGTCGTCTTCAAAACCCTGATAAAGATAAATGCTGACAAGGCAGCAAATAGTGAGCAGGGTGTTTCAGCTCTGCAGTTTCCTCTTTACACGTTTGTCACAACTCTGCTCAAGACACAAACCAAAAGGAGAATTGAGAGAGCGTACAAGTGTCAAAGAAAATGTGCAGCTGAAACACCTCACTGTCTGCTTCAAAATGACATCAAATCTGAAAAATGCTGTTCGCTCCTGCAAGGTTATTTGGCGCCTCTTTTTGTATAACAGAAGTGAGACAAACAGACTGGAGCTGCTTGGAATTGCAATTTTCTTCTTGCATTCAAATGTCAGTTCTGTATAAAAGCACAGCTCTATTCAGGAGATCCGTTATGAATACTTGTCTGAATCTCATGGACATATTTTATGATTTGAGACAGCCTAGTTTCTCTTCAAAAGGCAGAAACACAATCCTCTGTTAGCCTGAAGTGAAGAACAAGTGTTCTGCACTGGTGTAGGTTGAGCAGTGCGTACTGTACGTGTAGTGGGTATACAGCATGATTATGTGTCAGGAGTGGGTGTAGCAGCTGCATAAAAACAAACATGCATGTGCCCTGCAGGCCCACACCTTTCTGTAATCTCTGTGGTGAATTTGATATACAGTGAGTCACAGTATAACGTGTGCACATCTGTTACAGTTTTACTAGGTGTTTAAATGTCGGTATATTGTGCGTGCATGTCGGTAATGAGTGCTAACCTCTGATTTCCTTGGTGAACTTGACACGCTGCGAGTCAGTCAGCGGTTTGGTCTGCTCGTTGATGTTCTGTATGTCCAGCACCTCGCACATGAACTCGATCACAGGCTGAGCGCGGTAGAAAGCTGTCGCTGACACTGAGGGACAGAACAGATATGACATTATTCATTAAATCAGAAAATAATAACTACAAACAAGCCGTAGAGTCCTTGAGATGGGTTGCAGCAGTGACAAAGGGAGCCTTAAAGCAACCATAATCAATGTCCTGGTCTCATCAGCATTGGTTACCAATTGCCATGGGTGTCGCCTGGTGTGGGCTGCAGTCCTAATTCTCCGTCCTTTGTAGTAACCCTGTTCTGATTGAGCGGGTTGTTACTAAATATAAAGGCAGTGTTGTAATTTTGTGTCTTCAGTGAACGCAACAGAAGCAAGATCGACAAGAGGACTCGCAGCAGAGAGAGCGAGAGGGAGCAAGCAAATATGGACAGAGGTGTTGATGTGATATAGAAACTTTCTTTGATCATTAAGTCGAATGTTTCTCTACAGTTCTGTGGTTTATGAGGTCACTGAATTGAACTGCACTGCAGAGTCTGCAGACTCTCTGGTAACAGTGACAGGCGCCTGGATCTAAAAACTGCAACCTCCTTGATCTAGTGAGATTATTGCTGCCCACATGTGCATGGTGTCAGATCAAGTCGGAGACAAATCTAACAGGTATGCATTGTGCAGCCACCACCACTGACTGATTGTTCACAGGCCTGGCTCATCTCCACCAAGCCTGGTGAGTTGGCTGTACTGTTGCCCAGTGAAACCTGTAACATTTCGTTAAAATACAGGACTTGGCACTATTTTAAAGGGAACCATTGTGTTTGAGACATAGGGCAGGCCTAAAAGTTGCATTTGATAGGATTTCTTTGGAGTTTCATTCAAGTTGATTTCAGGGTTTTGCAGAAGGAAGCAAAGATGAGCTACAGATGGTGTTAGTTTGTGTATGTATGAGAGAGAGACTGAAAGAAAATTTAATATTTGGTACTGTAGTATTTCAATAAATGTTTAATGATAACAATGGTAAAGTATTCTATTTACTATCACAATTCATTACCAATTTGGAAAGTAAACAACAGTTTTTCAGGGACACATTTATGATTAAGACAAGTACTTTGGATGTAAATTAGTTGCCAGAGTGCATTAAAAAGCATCAAATTAGAGCTTGTTTATCTTGAGGACATCACCAACCTATCTGCATGAGTTACTGTGGTCATGACGTAGGCGTTAGTAACTACATACGCCGGTGACGTGGCTTTCCAATGTGGAGGCAAGTTTCGGAAGCCTCCTTCCAAAGCCCCAGCAGCAGCACTTTATTTCCACTTGTCCACAGACTGTCTCGTCTTCCATACCGCTCTGCTAGTAGCGGCATTGGGATACAAAATTAATTTTGTTGTCCACTGGCCAAATGGCTGGTGAGTGTTCAAATTTTACCAGCCACTCAATAAATTACCACTGTGTTTTTGGCTGGTGAGTGAAGCCACTTGCATATTTTACCAGCATTTGGCTGGTGCTAATTTTGTTTCCTGATGCATTTACGACACTCTGGATTTGAAGTTCTCGTTGTGTTTTGCGCTGTGAGTGACGCAAAAAGACACTTTGGCTGCTCAAATCTGATGGCAAAATGGCCAAACTGAAAGGGATCTGTAGAAATCTGACTGGAATCACATTTCAAACCACCTGCAAATGTGGCTTGGATCTGACTTGCAAAAAGCATGTGGTTTTTTGGCCGTCTAGACTTTCTTAAATCAGCTAGCAGTCTGAACAAGGCCCTGGTCTCATATTAAAGCAATATTCCACTTTGTTAGAATAAGCCACTCAGTATGTACTCACCCCTATGCCGATGTGATGATGGGTGAAGGTCTTCAGTTCACAAAACAATCCTGGAGTTTTAGGAGAAAAAAGGGTAGCAGCCTCACCCATTTTTAAACGTTTTATCCGTGGTCACCGTTCACTGCCATTGTACTGGATGAGACTGGTACCCTGTTTCTCCTAAAACTCCAGGATTGTTTTGTGAACTGAAGAACCATCATCACATCGGCATATGGGTGAGTACATACTGAGTGGGTTATAATGTAAAGTGGAGTATCCTTTTAACACAGTTAGTGTTTTTAGTGTTGGTGTTGAGAGCACATCTCAAACTACCGCTTTGCTCCTAAGATTCAGGAACTGACTGTAGTGCAAAAATGCCTTGTGAAACACTGAGTTTTACAATTTTAACTGACTTAGCTGGTGTTCTGACTGAAAACAGCCCTGGGGACAGCAATGCAATGGGATAGTAACTGGGGAAAATGATGTTTCAGTTGTAGGAGAGACAATATAATCCTGACATTTCAATTTAAGTAATAGATCTGAGTTTAAGGTTTACCAGGGGTATTTCTGTTTGCGATGTAGCTGAAATAAACTTGGGTATTTATCTTCCCTTTTCTCTTATCTATCTCATCATTACATGAAGGCATCAAGTTCTCTCCCCAATTTCAGTAGTGGCAGCAGATGTTCTGAGTGGGTCATTTGTCTACTGTTAGTATCTTGGCATAGAAGGAAGCAGTAGCTAATGGTGGAAAGAAAACCATTTCCCGCCCATACGATAAACTGATAACTATCTGTGATTGTGTCCATACAAATACATTAAATCCTGCTGGGTAGAACATTAAGCTACAAAATCATTCTTAATATTTCTATCAGTTCCCAGTCACATCAGTTATCAGCCTGAAACAGAATACTGCACAACAGTTATGGTCATATCCATTATAACTAATCACTGTGTTAAGGTCTTTAAATGACTGTACTCGAAGTTCATTTAAATCACAGCAGAGGCCGATCATGATCCTCTCCGGTCTTACCATCGATGTTGAGCATCATGTTCCACATGGCAGGACGGACAGACTGATGGAAACCGAACCACACCTCCCTGCCCCCGCCCAGAGGATGGTAATAGCCCTCTGGAGGGGAGAAGAACGAACGCCCCACTGGAGTATACCTGTGTACAGGAGGAAAAGGACAAATTTAATGCAACACAAAAGGGTATTAAATCCAACAAAAGTGCACGTTGGGCGTTTTCAGACCTGCGGTTTGCTTTGTTATGATTCAGAAACTGATTTGATACAATGCACATGTCAACACAAATGCACCATCTTTTGCCCCTTGTTCATTTGTGTTCAAATAGCAACCTTCCTAGAGTCCGATCCTAGAGTTGTCAAGAAATGCCACGCTCGAGCAAACTGTTCTCTCATTGGTCAGAAATATTACCAGAAGATTTGCTGTGCCTCTTTTCTTTTTTCCCCCCAATCTTCATTATGGAGGACCATCAGTGTGTCCTGTTTGCGTTGTACTTCTTTCAACTCAAACTTTATTTTGGCCTCACAAGAGGTTCCATAACAACCAAAAAAAACCAAACAAAACCATAAGAATGTGTTGTGTTGTTTTAATTGTGTTTATGTGGTTAACACACCAGTATTCAACAAATGAATCAAACATCTCAGTACCAGAGAGCATCTAGACTGCGACTAGTGAACAATGTCCTGATAAATCGTATTAGACATGACAACGCAAGAGTTGGCCATCTGAGATGGTGATGGTGTATCACCGGCACATATACTCACACAAAAATGTTTGAAGTTTGTTTCAGATGGTAGGATCGATGGTATGGTCAACTGTGTTCTGACTGCGATCCATCTGCTCTAGAGTTTGAGTGTCAGCGAGCAGAGACAACCTCTCTAGATGATCTCAGCCTGCATGTTTTGCCCAAACAAACCACAGCTGGGAATGAAATGCTCCAGATTTCGAAACAACTGGTCCAAATGAACAGGGCTTTCACTAAATTATTTTCATTTTCGATTATT